>LNAC01000169.1:241821-304595 GCA_002007465.1 Ailurus styani | reverse complement strand
AAATTAAAAAAAAATAAAAAAAATAAAAAATAAAAAAATAAAAATAAAAAGGAATGTGAGGCAATAATCAAAACTGTGAGGAGTTGCTAGGTAGAAGAAAAGTGGAAAGTCTTGAGGATGGTTGGAAAAGGAATCTCTGATCTGCATTTTGGAACTTACTGCTTAATTCATCCTGAGACTCTGCATCCTGATTCTGACTATTCTGGAAAATTTTAGGAGCGGTTCAGTAAAATTGTCTGTCAATATTAAGTTCTTAGAGTTTAGCCTATTAATGATTCTCGTACATTAAGTCACAGGGCATGAAAAAGTCAATAAGAACTGTCAATGGCCTTTGCTGTTCTTGATAGATTTCTCCACTAGGTGACATAGAGAATAAAAATGGTCAATAGCAGAAACTGGCAAAGCTCTATATAATCTCTCCTTAAAATACTGGCCTAAAAAGTCCTTATAAAAAAAGAGGGAAAAAAGTCTTTGCAAATTATCAAAAAAGAAAGAAACAGACATAGATTAGACTATTTTCTCTTTTCATTTGTTCATTCAGAAAAAATGTCATTGAATTGAGTCCCAACAATATTTATGCACTATAATAGGACTTGAGATGTGTCACTGAAGAATCATCTCTTAGGTAAGCAACTAAAATAGCCATCTAGCTTGTCTCTGTTTCAATCTTCTAAATGTTTTCCATATGGAAACTAGAATGATCTTTTCATAATTAAACCAGATTATTTCATTTCCATCCACAAAGTCTTCCAACAATTTCCATAGTAATTTAAACCAAAATCCAAATTCCTAGCCATGGCCAGCGTAGACCTTACATGTGACCCCTTTCTACTTCTCAGCCTTCATCCCAGACCACTCTTACCGACTCACTCCGATCTAGGGACAATGACCTTCTTGCAGTTCTTAGTATTTCCCAAACATATTCTCTTGCTAAGGACTTCCAAAATGTAGTTTTCTGCCTGGAAATCTCTTCCCATATATCCTTGCATTTCATTCTGATTTTTGCCCTGGTGTCACCATTCTTGTGATCTTTCCCCGGGCATTTGCTAAGATAACAGAAATTTATTCTCTTTATCAGTCTTCATCCCTGTACTTTTCTTTATTTTTCCAGAGCACTTATCACTAAATGAAGTTATATACATATATATTTCTTCTTTTTTGTCTGTTCTTTAGAATTACATTCCATGACAGTAGGGATGTCATCAACTTTGTTTACTGAGAGGTCTATAATTTCTACAACCCTGTCTAGAACTTAGTAGAAGCTCCTTTTTGTTTTTGTTGACTGATTGAATGCACGAATAAATGAAAATACAAAATGAAGTGTCTAGCACTGGGGAATAGAAATTAAATAAATGATAATGTGAATAAACCCATAATTATTAAACATTACAGATGTGATACAAGTTAAGGAAACTATAATGAGGGAAGTCCAATTTCTTTTGATAAGGGAAGATTTATCATAAAGTATAAGGAAGAGATATTTAAACTGGATGAGTGTGAATTATTCAAGAAGAGTGAAAGGAAGAGCATGCGAGGAAGATGTAGAAGCCTATGCAGAAGCTCTAAGTCTGGGAAAAAGCTTATTGAAGGAAAATTTTTAATGAATAGGTTAATGACTTATGGAAAGATGAGCTTGTCCGTGAAAAATAAAATGAAACTGAAGCTTGTTAAATTTTCCAAATAACAAATATCAAGAGAAGAAACTTTAGTTTCATATTCTACCAAAATATAATGGATTGCACATAAATATTTGCTGATACATCAGAGGACATAAACTAAATTTATATGTGGCATTATCCTAAATGGACTTTTTAACTTTTTTTGAGGTAGTTCATTCCCAATACTATTTATATTTGACCCTTAATGCAGGGATAAGGGGTACGGACACTCTGCATAGTAGAAAACCCATGTATAACTTCTGACTCCCCCAAAACTTACCTACTAATAGTCTACTGTTGACCAAAAGTCTTACAATAACTTAAATGTTGATTAATACATATATTTTATGTTATATGTATTATATACTGTATACTTAGAATAAAGTAAGCTAGAGAAAAGAAAATATTAAGAAAAATCATAAGGAAGAGAAAATAGATTTACACTACTGTACTGTAATAAGATCATATATAAGTGGATCCATGCAATTCAAACCCGTGTTGTTCAAGGGTCAACTGTGTGTGTGTGTGTGTGTGTGTGCATGCATACATATAGTATATGTATAGTTTTTCTAATTGCTAAAATATTTGGAAAATGTTAGAAAAGCATAGAGTGAATATTTCCTATAATTCATAGTCAATTTATAATCATCATTCTGTTAATATTTTGGTATAAATTATTCTAGTCTTTTTATGTAACTTTTCTCAAATATCTATTGATATAATTTTGCAAATCAATAAATATGCAAATAAATATATTACAAAATTCTATAAATTATTTCTATATTTTGAGACATAATTTTTGTCTCAATATGTTGCAAAAATGTATTATGCAAAAATATGCTTACATGAAGTAAAATATATTGACTATCATATTCTATCTTATTGCCTAACACATCACAACTTTAACCAATTTTTTCTTAAAGATTTGCTAGTTTCTATTTTCTCTATATCAAACACAGGAAAATTGTGCTTAACAATTATTCTTTTTTTAAACTTTTAAAAAATTTTATTTATTTGAGAGAGAGAGAGAGCAAGTAGAGGGAGGAGCAGAGGGAGAGAGAGAATCCTGAAGCAGACTCCCCACTGACCAGAGAACGTGACATGGGACTTGATCCCCCCAGGATCCTGAGATCATGACTGAGCAGAAATCAAGAGTTGACCATTTAACTGACTAAGCCATCTGGGTGCCCAGTTATTTTTAAATATATTGATTAAATTTATAATAAAGTTTCTGCATACATATCTGATTATACCATTAGGATAAGTACTTAGAAATGGAAACATTGAAACCAAATATATGAATAATGTAAAAATACTTAATATAGGCTTTCTACATGTTTTCATAATAAAGTACACATAAATTAAGTACTGTAATTACTATTTAACACACTTTTTAAAAAGATTTTATTTATTTATTTGACAGAGAGAGACACAGTGAGAGAGGGAATGCAAGCAGGGGGAGTGGGAGAGGGAGAAGCAGGCTTCCTGCCAAGCAGGGAGCCCAATGCGGGGTTCAATCCCTGGACTCTGGGATCATGGCCTGAGATGAAGGCAGATGCTTGATGACTGAGCCACCCAGGCACCCCTTTAAACACTTCTTATATTGCAAACATAACCTAGATCTAGTAATCATCAGAAATTAACATTGTCACAAAACCACTGTCCCACAACATGTATTTTGTATGATAACCATTTGTGATGAAGAGTATTAAGATCTTGAGTGGATATTAATTGTTCTGCCAATGATAATACTGGTGATGACAGGAAAAGATACGTTTGAATAAAAATGAAAGTGTCTGTACACGGTGGAATTGTTCAGTGGTGTTTAGACTTGTAAGAAATACATAATAAATATAGAAAGTACATTTATTGTTGAAATTCCTAGAAGAAAAATAGCTCTGTTTATTATATTCTATTATAAATACAATAGTTACACCAGAGAGAAAGTGGTTAGGAACTAAAAAGTCCAAAACTCTATTTCTTAACCTCCTTCTACCCATTTGCTCTTTTTACATGAAAATTTTTGATAAAAGGAAATTTAAAAAAAAGATTGTGTTATAAAAAAAGCACTGTACCTATTCCCAAATTGACTTTCTAAATAGGGGAATTAAATTATACTCTTGCTAGCAATACTGAGATGGGTGATTTATCTGCTCTCTTTGCGTATTCAATAACATTGAAAAATACTAAATATTGAAAATATCTTAGCGATCTCATTTGTATTTTTTTGCTGCTGTCAATTTTTTCCCTTTTATGTATAGTCCATTATTATCTGTGATTCTGTAAATAAATTGCTCCATTCATTAAAAATTATCTATTTTTCTTTTCATTTGTTACTTCTTTAAATGAATCATTTTATCTATCTCTATTATATAAACAAGATAAAAATAGGTAACTAATTATATGTTATTAGTAAAAGTATGGAAGCACCCAATGTAAACAGTGTAGGTAAAAACACAATTTTATAGGATATGTGATTGACTCTGCATTAAGATCTGTTAAATGATAAACATTTAATTTAGCAATATTAACAATGATGTTATGTGTATAGATACTTGTTTTATCAGAATCAAACATGATTTAAAAATGTGTACTCTAGCAATTACAGTGACATTGAATATACAGCTAATCTTCCCCATTAGCTCTGGTATTATGGATTCTATTAAGACTTTGCTCCTTTTTGCATTTGTGTATCTATGCAAGAAAAACAAAAGGAAAAAATGTTTCTTTTTTTTAATGTTTCTTTTTTCAATACAGTCACTCTATCCTAATGGCTCGACAACATGAATGACCACAGCTATTTTTTCTCATTAATTGCATGTTCATATTAGTATATAGTAACAAATACATTTATAGATTCATTAGCTGTTAATTCATGCTTACTTTTCCCCGTTTTTCAACAGCAGGTCCAATTTCCAATTATTAACATTCTTAGGTCTCCATGATATTTTTCAACATATTGTGCTGATAAATTTCCCATTGAAATAAGTGCCCTACGTATATCTATCAGCACCTGAAAAAAAAAAACATAGCTTATTTTGCAATACTCATCTGTAGTATGAAATCTCTGTAGCTGTAATGTGTTTGAAGAGTTTGTACAGAGTGTGTGTGTATATATACGTATATATGTATATGTGTATATATATATGTATATATATATCTTACAATATTAAACAGAAACAAGTTTTAATAGGAAATTTACTAAGGGTGACAAAACACAATGTGGATAATTAATAGTTCATAATAAAATAAATATTGTAAGCAATGCACATATGTTTCAAACTCACAGAGAGATTCACACTTGTGTCCTAGCTGGAGGTATGATCATAAATTCTTTTTTTTTTTTTAAAGATTTTATTTATTTATTTCACAGCGGGAGAGAGATCACAAGGAGGCAGAGAGGCAGGCAGAGAGAGAGGGGGAAGCAGGCTCCCTGCTGAGCAGAGAGCCCGATGCGGGCCTCGATCCCAGGACCCTGAGATCATGACCTGAGCCGAAAGCAGAGGCTTTAACCCACTGAGCCACCCAGGCGCCCTGATCATAAATTCTTAATGATTATATTCTTTTTATGCTATATTTGTATTTAAATAACAACAATTTGAAATAAACACTAAAAAGAAAATGAAAGGAACATGATTTCTAAAAGGTTATGACAGAAGGAGAAAAGCCAACCTACTTTTTTTCAAGGTGAGGATTTAGCCTCAACCAAGGGTTTATCTCCCATAATACATAGTGCTTTGGCATCGCTGTTCTGACCCAGTTCCCTCCAGTTCCACGATAGATCCTGGTTGGATGCTAAGTGTGAAACTGTCATTGAGTGACAACAGGACAACCTAAAGCCCAGGGGGTTCTTTAATTAAGGCACAGAAAAATGTGAGACAAACAAATGAGACAAAACCAAGCACACAAAATCACTCTCTGAAAATGAATTTGCAAGGTAGAGTTCTCAGGATATACCACTAAGATACAACTATCTCCATGAAACCCTCACCACAATTATGATTATGTATATTTCCATCATTCCTAAATTTGGAGCACTGTTCCTCTCCAACCTGAGATCCATAACTGCTCAACCTAATCTCCCCTCCTATTTGCTCAGCCCTGCATATCTTTCTGCCTTGAGAGACAGAAACAGCTTTTTGAGTCCTGTACAAGCTTCTTTTGTTTGACTGGGGTTTTGTTTGTTTGTTTGTTTGTTTTTGCATTGCTGATGAGTTTACTCAGAAAAGAAATAAATGTCATTGCAGTATAACTAGCATACATTAAAATGCACATAAAGTGTATATGGTTTGAAATATATATTTATATCCATGAAATGATCACCACAACTAAGATAATGAATATTGTCATCACTCCCAAATTTTCCTTTTGCCTCCTCTGTGATGCCCTTTCTCACCCACCAGTGTTGTCCTTACCCAATTCTAAGGCAACCACTTACATGCTTTCTGTCCCTATAGATTAGTTGATATTCATGTAATTTTTTACAAAAGGAATTATACAGTATCAATCCTTTGCATGTGTGCTTATTTCACTCAACATAATTCATTTAGATTGATCTATGCTATATGTGTGTTTATATTCCTTTCCATTGTAGAGTGATATTCCATTGTACAGATAAGAAGAGTTTGTCTATCCCTTTCCCCTTTGGAGGACATTTCAGTTGTTTCTAGATTTGGGCTACTACATTTTCTCCCCCTGCTTTATTGAGATATAATTGACACATAAAGTTGAAAGATATTTAAAGCGTTTACATATCCAAAGGAAATGAAAATACAATATCAAAGAGATGTCTGCACTCTCATGTTCATTGTAGCATTATTCACTGTAGCCAAGAAAGATATGGAAACAACCTAGATGTCTGTTAACTGATGAATGGATAAAGGTGTGATATGTGCATATATACACACACACACAATGAGATATTTGTCAACTATTAGAAAGAAATATATATGTAAATTTATATACACTTAATATAGATCATATATACACACATACTGCAATATTGTTCAACTATTAGGAAGAAGAAAATTCTGCCATTTGTGACAACATGGATGAACCTGGAGTCCAGTATGCTAAGTAAAATAAGCCAGACAAGGAAAGACAAATACTTCATGGCATCACTTATATGTGGAACTAAAAAAAGTTAAACTCATCAAAACAGAGGACAAATAAAGGTTTTATGAACCTTCATGCACAAGTCTTTGTATGGATACATGGAATGATGGGATCATGGAGTAGCTAGCTGCATGGGAACTTTTTAGGCAATTGCCAAACTGGGTTTTAAGCAGTTGTGTCAGGTATTCTGGGCAGCAGTTTATGAGACTTCTAGTTTCTCCACATCCTTTCCAACACAGTGCATGGTTAATGTCTTTGATTTTAACCATTCTAATAGTTGTGTGTTGGAATTTTATTATGGAGTTAGTTAGTGTACTCATCATCACTAGCAATGCTGAATATGCTTCATATGTGTATCTATACACCTTCTTTGGTGAAGTATCTTTTCAAACTTTTGCCCGTTTTTCTAAAGATTTCATTTATTCATATCAGAGAGAGAGAGACAGCAGGAGCAGGGGGCAGGGTGAAGGAAGGAGGGGCAGAGAAAAACAGCCTCCCTGCTGAGCAGGGAGCCCAACGTGGGGCTCAATCCCAGGATTCAGAAATCATGACCTGAGCAGAAGGCAGATGCTTAACCATCTGAGACACCCAGGTGCCCTTTGCCTATTTTTAATTAAGTTGCTTCTTACTGAGCTTTGAAAGAATTTACATGTTCTAGATACAAATATTTATCAAATGTAAGAATTGCAAAGAATTTCTACTAGTCTGTGGTTTATCATTCTCTTTTAAAGAGTCCCAGTTCTTAATTTTTGTTGAAGCCCCATTTATCATTTTTTCTGCAGGATCATGCTTTTGGTATTGTATCTAAGAAATCTTTATATATCCCAAGTCATAAAAATTTTGTTTCTATGTTTTCCTGATTTTCATTTAGATCTATGTTGAATTTTGAGTCATTTTTATAGGGTGCATTTGTGCATTAATTAATTAATTTTAATTTTGTAGAACATAGTCAATTGTCTCAGAATCATTTGTGGAAAATAATATCCTTTCCCCCTTACAATGCCTGCACACTTTTGCCAGAATCAGGTGTCCTTATACGTGTGTCTATTTTTTGGACTCTTCTCTTTGTTTCAATGATCTGTTTGACACCAATGCCACATTGTTCTTATTACTGCTACTTTAAAATAATTCATAAACCAGGTAAAAATCTAAATGTGTTTCTCTTTTGAAAAGTTTTTTAGGCCAAGCCATGACCTTTACATTTCCACGAAATTTTTGAATCAGTTCATCAATTTCTACAAAAAAAAAAAAAAAAAGACTCCTGGGATTTGTTTGGTATTGCATTAAATCTATACTTTAGAAAGACTTGACATCTTAACAATAATGAGTTTTCTGATCTATGAATGTGCTGTTACTCTCCATTACATAGTTCGTCTTTCATTTCTTTCAGCAGTATTTTGTAGTTTTAAATGTAAAAGCCTTGTATGTATGTTGTCATTTTCCCTTAAATAGTTCATATTTTGACACTACTTAAGTGGTATTATTATTTTAATTTCTAATTGCTTGTTATAGACATGAATTTGACTTTTGTATATTGATTTTGTGCCTAGCATCCTTGATAAATTCACTTGCTTCTAGCAGCTTTTTTCAGATATTAGATACCATCATTTTCTACATAAAAGATTATATTATCTGTAAATAAAGACGGATGTGATGAGGGCAAGCTAAGGAAAAAGCACAAGCTGACACCCCAGAAATCCCCCCTCCCTGCCCCCACTCCTGGGTGGGATAGGTATGACATTCATCCAGGAGGCTACCAAGCATCTTAATGTTAATGCCTTGCTAGAGGGAAAAACAGCCTGAACTTGACAATGGCAAGGCGGCCAGTATTTTTAGGTCCTCTTTAGCATATGAAAGTTCTTTTGAAAAGCTCCCTTTTCCTTAAGTCCCCCAACTCCCAAGTATATAATCATCCACCCCTCACAACCCCACTGGGGCAGCTTTTTCTGCCCGCGGGTCCTGTCCCCTTGCTTTAATAAAATCACCATCTTGCACCAAACACATCTTAAGAATTCTTTCTGGGCTGGCGGCTCCAGATCTCACCCAACCAAACCTCAACTAGATTCCAAAACTACATTAGATGTACTGCTTCCTTTACTGTCAGTATGCTTTTTTTTTTTTTCCTTTTGCTTACTGCAATGGCCAGAAACATTAGATTTGAAATGATGAGTGGGTATCCTTGCCTTGTTTTGTTTTGTTTTGTCTTTTAATTAGCAGTAATTCATTCTTCTCTCATTAGGGGAAGATTTAGATTTAGATTACATAAATGCTTTTTATCACATTGAGGAAGTTTCCTTCAATTTCTGGTTTGTTGAGAGTCTTTTAAAAATCAGGAATGTGGGGCACCTGGGTGGCTCAGCGGGTTAAGCGTCTGCCTTCTGCTCAGGTCATGATCCCCAGGTGGGCGCCCTGCTCAGCGGGGAGTCTGCTTCTCCCCCTGCCTCTGCGCCTCCCCCCCCTCCATGCTCTCTCTCTCTCCAAATAAAGAAAATGTTTGTTTTCTTTTTTAAAAAAAAAACCGGGAATGGATGTTGGATTTGCTTTTTTTTTTTTTTTCTTTCTTTCTACATCTACTGAGAATATCCTGGTTTTCCTTTTTTGGTTTGCTATTATGGTGAATTATACTAATTAGTTTTCATCTCTGAAATCGATCATGTATTCTTGAGATAAACCACATTTAGTCATTTAATTCATTTCCTGTGGCTGCTGTGATAAATTACCTTAAACCAAACAGTTTAAGACAACAGAGATTTATTCTCTCAAATTTGGGTGGCGAGAAATCCAGATTAGTTTCACTTGCTCAAAACCATTATATTGACATGGATTTGCTTCCTCTGGAGGCACTGAGGGAGAATCTATTTCTTGCCTTTTCTGGTTTTTCATGAAGGCTGGACTTCCTTGTCTTGTGGTTGCATCATTCTAATCATGCCAATCTAGTCAGTCATAGTGCCTTCTTTTTTCTGTGTCAACTCATCCTTTGACTTCCTTTTACAGTGATACTTATGATTGCCCTTACGGCCCACCCAGAGAATCCAAGATAATCTTACCATCTTAATTTAATTACACCTGCAAGTTTCTTTTGCCATACAGAGCAATGCTCACTAGCCCCATCATTTAGAACATAGATATCTTTTGAGGAAACACTTACCAGCCTGCTACAGTGCAGTCTCTGAATCTTAGAAACTCATGTTCATCCCAACTGCAAAACGCATTAACCTCAACCCCAACATCCTCAAAGTCTCAAACTACTACAGCATCATCTAAAATCCAAAATCTCATCTAAATACCATCAGTTCAGAAGTCTGAACTCTCATCATCTACTTCACATATGGGTGACACTTTGGGTACTATCCATCCTGTGGCAAAATTCCTTTCCATCTGTAGACCCTGTCACTGTAGAAAACAAGTTAGTTGCTTCCAAAATACAGTCATGAAGCAGGCATAGGATAATAGTTATAGATTTTCCATTTCAAATGGAAGAAAATGGAAGGAAAAAAGTGATCACCTAAGACATTAAAAAAATTCTACCAGGGTAAATTCTATTAGGTGTCAAGGCCTAGAAATAATCTTCTGTGGCTCAAGATTTTACTGTCTGCTCCTTCAACTTCAGGCACTGCATCTAGGGCTCTGGCTTCTGAGACAATTCTTCCTTTTTTCTTGAAAGGTAGATTGTGTTTACAAATGAACAGTTTTATTAGCCTATTTTCCTGTAGAACTTGGGGAGTTTGACAGACAGCCATATGAGTTAGTGAACTCAGACTACCTTTGAACTGGATCTGGTTGGCACTAGCTCTGGAAAGCCACTTGTCAAATAGTCAAGAATTTGGCAAGCCCATTGTTAAGTCATTTCTGGTCTGAAGTTGATCATGCCTGGAGTTTTCATAATAGACAAATTAGCAAATGACACAAATCAAAACCTTTTTTTTCTTTCAAGAGAGCTCGTTTACTAATGTACCAGCAGATATACTATAATGTGTCTAAGCAATTTATCTAGTTCCAACCACAGCAAAACAAGTTAGATCACATTAGTGAGGTAAAAATCACAGAGGAAGTCTCACAAGCTGGTGGCCAATTTATGTGGCCCTTACATGGAGAAAAAGCCATGGAGGACACGGTGGACCTTGAAGTCACTTTCTTTGGTTAGCAGACCTAGAAATACAAAGTTGTATGCTGGAGTTCTGGTGGCAAGTCCAAAAACATTGACTATATGACATCTAGCAGGTAATTTAACATGGGAAATATAATAAGCATTTATTCCTTGGAGCTTTTTCATGTCATTATTTCAAGTGTTTCTTTGGATAATGAAAACATGCTTTTCAAACTCCATTGCTCTCATATAAACCTAATTAAAATATGTAGTGTGATGTCAGAATTGTTCATTAATTAAGTCAATCATTTCTTCAGTTACTGACAGAGATTAATAAAGTGTCCTGTGAGCATAAGAGAATCTTAGACACACAAGATAAAGGACTTCCATAAGGAACCAGTATTGCTGATGGGGAAAAAATGAATATATGTGAAATAATTCAAGAATATAAAACATAAAATGTAATACCCAGAAGTGCAGAAAAGGAAGACCAAACTAAAATTAAGAGTACAGAGGGTTTAGTGAGTTATACATTGATGAGCCATCATTGTTGAAAAACAGTGATCACTTTGGGCTTGAAGTTAGTGCCTGCCCTCAAAATTCTTAGAAATTTCCAAAATAAGTGATGCCAGTCTTTTTGGGTAGTATGTCCCATATGTGAAACATGCTGACTAGAACCCTACAGACAAGCCCTTTTGAGATATGCTATTTTTTTCTTTTTTAAAGAAAACTTTTTTCAAAAGTTCTTTGATATTAATATATAAAATTCATCCTCTCAATTTTAAAGTTGTTATTTTTACATTCAGCTGATATTTTTCTATTACACAGCTGATGCAGATTTTCATTGTTAGCAAATAGCATTTTTTTTCCTTTGTTTATTTCCATAATAAACGAGAAGCCGGAAATGTCACTCACTTTTCTGGACTCGGAATTGCTATGTAACGAAGTTCTGGCCAATAACGCCTCAATGGAAGCCCATGTTGAGACTGAAGAAGATATTCATTTGCTTCCTTATAAATGAAAGAAGTGCTGAGTTTTTCCCTTCCTTCTGCCTCAAAAGTATACTTTATTCTAGACCTTTGTAAATCTATGATGAGCAGTTGCAAAACAATTAAGGACAACAGGCCAATGTAAGCAGAGGAGAAAAATAGAAATAAACTAGGTCCTTGATGGTGATATTGAGCTACTGAACAAGCCCCAGATTACCTTCATCAAGAATCCTTCTTAAGTAACTCTATGGCTTAAAGCACTATTATTTGAGTTTTCTGTTCTTCCAGCTGCAGCATTTCAAACAGAACAATAATTGTAGATTGTTATGGTTTGGAACATAGCGAGTGGTAAATATATCTTTAAAAAAAAAAAAAAGCTTCATGATTCCAATTCCCTCTTTCCTCACCTCTCTAAATTCTTTACCATCCTTCAAAGCCAAGGTTTGGGAAAGGGTGGTTTATGTACCCACTTCAATCTGGCTTCTATCTCTACATAGCCTCTGAAATTCACCAGGTCCAATGGAATCTTTAATGCCCTCAACTTTTTACACCTCACTGAAGTTATTTGAATATTTGGTAATGTACACACTTTTGAGACAGTTTTCTCTTTTACAATACATGATATCCTATCTCACTGTTTATTTTTTGCCATTTTTTTTATTCTGTTCTGAAACTGAAATCTTCATATTGATGTTCCTCGGAATTTGGCCCCAATACTTTTCTCTTTGGTCTTTATACTCTTCCCCTAAGTGATAACATACTGCCCTTGGCTATAAAAATATCAATACACTAATGACACATACATTTATATCTTAAGGCCAGATATTATTTTTCTGAGCTTCGGTCATATGTGTCCAATCATTCATTTGACATCTCTGCTTGACCAGCTCTTGCTCTTTCAAATGTAAGCTTTCGTAAATTGTCTCACAATTGCCCCACTTATTCCTCCTAAATTCTTTTCTATTTTATGAAAGGCACCCTTAGCCAATGTCCAGTTATTTGTTTAAACTTGAAATCTGAAGCTCCTGAATCTCCCCTTTATCGTAACTTCCTATCAAATTTGTCATTAATTTCTGCTGATTCTACCAATCACTATTCCCCATCTGTATGTCTGACATCTGGGTTACATTACTGCAGGGACCTCTAAAAATGTTTCCCTCTTTTTTTTTTTTTAAAGATTTTTATTTTTAAGTAACCTCTATACCCATCCACTGTGTGGCGGAACTAGAGCTCGACCCTCAGAGGGGCTCACTTCCCCCTCTGGGTGCCACTCCCAGTGTGGGGCTTGAACTTAATAACCCTGGGCTCAAAAGCCACATGCTCTACTGACTGAGCCAGCCAGGAGCCCCAACATGCTTCCTTCTTTCAATCCTGGTTAGTCTTCAACTTATCTTCCATTATACAGAAGTCAGAAGGATTTTTTAATGTAAAACAAAAAAAAGAAAAGGAAAGAAAGAAAGAAAGAAAGAGGAAGGAAGGAAGGAAGGAAGGAAGGAAGGAAGGAAGGAAGGAAGGAAGGAAGGAAGAAAGAAAAGTAAAGAAAATTCAATCAGTTTCTCACTAACTTCAACTCTTTGATATTTTCACATTACAGTTGGGATAAAATCCAAACATTACTCCATGGCTTACAAAGCCCTGAATGCTTGCATTATTCTGTTGAAGCAAATTTCCCCAGGCTTATGAATCATTTTCCCCATTGTGCACTAAACTTTTAACTGCTCAGAGTATTAGTTCAGGAAGTTTCTTGTCCTTGTAATATTTTCTTTGGGTCGCTCGCCAAGTATCTTCAAGTACGAACTTAAATTCTTCATAGATTTTTTTCCCCCTGTTTAAAACTGACTTCCCTTCCATTCTCTATTCCAGCAGTTTATTACTCTATTTATTTTGTTATACTTATTACTTTTAGTGGAATATATATGTATATATGGGCATGTAGGTATGTATATATACACACATATATATATATAGAGAGAGAGAGAGAGAGCGTTTGTTTTTTTCAACTATGAGCTTTACTTCTTATTCACCAATATATTTTCAGTGCTACCACAAGGCATGGCAAAAAAAACCATTTATTTAACAAAAAATCATTGAATAACTACTATGTACCAGGTAGAGTTAGAGGTGTTGGTTATGTGATAGAGTATAAGTTACCCTCTGTTGTTAATCTTGTGCTCTGATTTTGCGAACTTCTCTCCAGAGTGCACCCATGTAAGACCTCTGTGTCAATTATATCTCAATAAAGCTGGGGGGAAAAATAAGTCCTCTATGAGCTTAACTTCAAATTGAGTCCTTAATTATAAAAAGACATTCATGAAACATAATTCTGGAGTATGAATATTCTGGACAGACAATACAAAATACAAAGACTCTAAGTTACATATTTAAGAGATAAAAAGAAGGTCTATGCCTAGAAATGATGGTATTGTCAAGAGAAGTTTATTGATGATACTACAGAATTAGGCAGAGCGCAAATTGCGTAGAGGTTATGGAAAAGTTTATGCAGGGAATTGTACTGATTGGAAGGATAGAAGGAAGGACGGAGAGAGGAAGGGAGGAGAGAGCAAGAAAGTGAGGAAGGAAAGAAAGAAGATATTGGCGGTGTGATTATATTACCTGCTGACTGAGAATATGGCGAAAAGATAGTGAAGAGCCTCCTGCTGCTACCTCAGGTAAAGTGATTTCATAGTGTTCTGGAAGTTCACTGAATCTGCTACTTCGTGTTAACTGACATCTGACCGACTGGAAGTCTCTAAACCCTGACAATCACTTCTAATATCCTCATATGATTCTGGAGCTTCATTTTGCTAACTTAATGTTTCAGCTAAATGAATTCCCCATGAATATTCTTTTGACATGGCGATTGCTCTCTCATCTCTCATTGGGAAGAGATCAATGTCAGACAGGTCTGAAGGGAGGGATGCCGAGTCTCTGCTTGCGAGAGGCTGTGTTCGGAGGCACCATCGTGCCCAGAAGCAAAGCCTGCAGGAGTGCTTGCAAACCCATGGACACCAGAGATGAGGCAGGCTTAGAAAGTTTATCCCTTTGCCAGAAACCCCATGACCTCTTCCCTACCATGTCATTTCAGCCTAAGTAAACAGAAACATCCTTTAATAGAGATTTTTGACCAACTGTGCTCTACTATTCCCCAACATGCTGGTAACTACTTACTCTCTCATTAAAGTTCTTATCTCATTAAAGACTAGCAATTTGAGAACCAATTTTCATTTTAGGCCACTAACATACACCAGCCTGTAATTTGCAAATAGGCAATTTGTTTGCTAATTCTTTAAAGTATGAGGTTTTTGATTTTGTTTTTTGCAATCTAGACTATACAGGCTTCACCTTAAATGCTTTGCTAGTGAAAAATATTATATATACATATATGCATATATATATATATACACACACACATAGATTTGGGTAAGCTTTTAGGTAAATATTACTTTATTAAAAAAAGATAGCATGTCATCTACAATTTCTCTATTCTAGTACATTTTTTAGCTATATCTTTTTCATTTTCATTTTGGAATATATTTATAGGCATTCATATTTTTAGTGTGTTTGTGCTCATAATGTAATAATTTTATTGTAATAATAGCTAGCATTTATTTGGTATGTCCTCTGTGCCAAGCAAACTTTTAGCATAAGTTACAAGGTTCAACTCACTTAAGCCTCAAAACAGCTTTATGGGTTTGTTATTATCAATTAAACCACTAAATCTGTGAGGAAACTGAGGCAGGTGGATACCAAATAATATTCTTAAAGATTTATAGATTATGAAAATGATGACAAGACTGGAATTTCACCACAAGCTAACTGATTCCTGGTTCACTCATTGCTTTGGGAAAATTTGGCATTTGGGCTTAAAGAATATTATCACTAACTTTGTTAGGGAAAAAATTATTCTGGCATTTGTTAAAATGATACAAAAGACTTCATTTAGGACTATTGTGGTAGGTGTCAAGACTTTGACAGTAGAAGAGAGATCATATTCTACTCAAATACAAATAACGACAAGTGGGGATTAATCACCAAAGAGTAGGTTAGGGTGTGGAGTGCAGTGGATGGAAAGAAACTAAGAGGAGAAATCAAGAGTAGGGCAATTCATGCCAACCTGATTTAGGATTCTTGCTGAGGGCGGACCAGAGTGCTCAGATATCCATGGTGGGGAATGAGGAATTTGATCAGATATCAAGGATGGAAGGATTCCCTTTAAACAGACCTAGTAAGATTCTTGCTCAAACTGGGCCATGTAGGCCTGACTTGGATAGAAGCCAAGGTTGCTGCCTAACTAGTTAAGAAGAGGGCTTGAAAGAACCTAACTAAAGTTTGATCAAAGAGAGCATCTTATCAATTTGTTGCCAGCTGAACTGGGGAGAAAACCCCCCACCCTCTTGACCCCGCACACCCCTGTTCTGAAGACTTCACCCAGCCCATCCCAAAGATGTCACGGAAGGTTCTTTGTATTGTCATGAGAAAGAATTCAAAGACAGACACAACACAGCAGATGAGCAACACAAACAGGAAAGTTTGCTAAAGCTAAGTACACTCTTGAGATGTGAGTAGAGGAGAGACAGCTAAGCGTCTGCCTTTGGCTCAGGTCATGATCCCAATATACTGGGATCAAGCCCCATGTGGGGATCCCTGCTCAGCAAGGAATCTCCTTCTCCCTCACCTTCTGCTTCTCCCCCTGGCTCATGCTCTCTCTCTCTCTCTCTCTCTCTCTCTCTCTGTGTGTCAAATAAATAAATAAAATCTTAAATAAATAAATAAATAAATTTTAAAAAAAGAATAATAGAATTTTACAGACTGAGAGGACCTTAGAAATAACCTGAATCAACCCATCCTCTTTATAGAGGAAAGTGCTGAACATTCATGTGCAGCTGTTTGCCCAAAGTCACTTGGTTGTTGGAAGACACGGGACAATGACTTAGCCCTATGCTTTTGCTTTTACACTATTATTGTCTCTTATCGGATTATTTACATATTATCCTAATATATAAGAAATTAGATACTCTATAAATGCAGAATGGCACAACATATAATAGATAAAATTGGCTTTAAAACTCCCAATAAAAATTGACATTATTTGTTTTAGATTGCTCTTCTCCTCAGTTAAAAAAAAATCTATATCTAGGTTTACTAACAAATAGCATATTTGTTGTTTAAATTGGTGTTGACTGGATAGTTATGCAGGATCTTTAAATGTCAAATGGGAGTCTATGGAAATAGATGGAATTCCAATCTCTGTACTAAAGGTCTTCTATGGAGCTGTAAATGAAAAACAGTGTGTGAGAACATTGTTTTAGCACCTGTTTTATTGCCTGCACTTGATGTAATTAGTGTATTTAAAGAAGGCCCTATTGGTTACACCATATGGTTTGTAATCATTAGTATAATAATAGATGTACCATTTAAAATGGAGCTCAACAACTGAGTGCTATTGTTCCATTATGCCAGCATAATAGGGGGTTTTCAGAGAATTGACTGAATCCCAATTTTGAATCTCTGACATATTTAGGTTCTCTAGGAGAAGAAATTTTAGGTGGTAAAAAGCAAATTTTCTACTGTTATTTGATTTAGATATTAGTAAATATTTTATGCCTCCTTTGACATGTCTGACCCTAAAATAATGATATTTTAAGTAAACTATTATTAATGATGACAATGAATCTCATTAGCATTTTCAAATGTGAAGTTGTACTATCTTCTGGCTTACTAACACTGGATTTCCATTGTGAAAGCTTAATTAGCTTTTATTCACACTAATTTCAGTTGTTGTTAAAATAAGAAACTTACTTTTTCCTTATGTAAAAATTTAAACAGGAAATAAAAAAAGTATCATAGGTCCTTATAAACTGCGGAAATAGTCCCTTTAAAAAAACCTCAAAAACATCCTGTGTTTACAGTTTGCTTCTAAGTGACAACACCTAAAAGTTAATCAGTGATTCTATCTTATCGCTTAATAGAAGCTACAAGAGGTGACAAACAAAACAAGAATCCCATTGGAGATAAGATTGCGGGCAAAATAAGACACTGGTTTCTAGAGCTGTTAACCAACACTCACAAATGCATATATACACATTTGTAGATGGATGCATGTAAGAATCTACAGTAGTGACTATATATTATGTAAGTATTGTCAAGACTAAATTGAAATTTGAATACATTCTTACTATTTCTCCACAAAAAAAGACTAATCTCTGTGCCACAATTCCAAATTTGATGGAGAAATGAAAATGACATACATTCAAAAGAGAAAGCCTAGTTGCCTATGCTTTCCTCTAACATACAAAATGAGTTCATGTAATTATAATTTCCAAACTAAATTCACCAATATAATTGTTCTCTAACTTTTTTTTAATAGGAGGATCTCTTTGAAGTAATAAAGACAACAAAATACTTCAGTTTCCACTGCCCCATGGTGCAAGATACATACTCAGCTTTTTCTAATTGAAAGAACAAAGGACCTTACCATCACTATCCCTTGACTGCCACCCACCACCTACCTGGTCTGTTTTGCATTTTCTTCCTCTATCTACTTCATGTCTCTGGAGGCCAATGCTCTCACATTATATTTGCCAATTAATGCAGCTTGATTTACTACCCATAATGCAACAGTCCCTTGCTCTGGCTTACGTCTTCCCTGCACCACTCCCACTTGCTGCGGCTTCGTTCTTAGGTGTGTCCTTGTCATTTGTCTTCAGACAACACTTCACCCACCAATGGGATGTTGGTCACATATTTTAAAAACAGATCTATGCCTCCCAATAGTTTCTCTGCTTAGGCTGACACCTCTGGTTGCTTCAATTGCTCCCTTTCGACTATTCAACTATTTTATCATTTCTCACTCTGAATGAGATAAAGTTAACACTGAGCTTTACCCACTCTCTGCTCATTTATGGAAGGCTTTGTTGGTAAGACGTTAGTATTCTATAAACTTTGTACAACTTTGGTAGAATGAGCAAAAATAAGAGCCATCTATTGTACAATGCATTTGCATAGTTCCCTTTATGCCTTATGATAGCCCTCAATTCAGTTTCCTTACCCACAATTCCCTCTTTTACTTTTGTGTCCATCGTGCCCCTCAATCCGCACTCTATTCCATGCCGTGTATGTGCAGAGGGGCACTACATTTTACAACAGCAATGGCTACCAAGAATTTTCTGTGTACTTCGGTTGATGCAAATATAGGTAAGATATAAAGACTAGACAGGCACTTGCTAGCTTCTTAAAGTTAGCATCTACTAAGGATTGGCTAGGATATCCTGTCTGAAGAACAGTGTTAAATGTCTCACTAACAGAGGAATGATTAAATAAATGTGGAAATTTAAACTAAATGGAATACTACATAGATGTTAAAATTGCAGTTATAATGAGTATATTTATTTATATATATATATAAAGGTAAGTTAAAAATGAAAAATGACGCAAATTTAAAATCTAATAGTTAAATATTAAAATACATTTTAATATACTGGAATAAATGTGGTTTTAAATAAAAGTCTTTAATAATGTTGATATAGATTTTCTTAGACTGAAGGTTAATTCATACACAATAAAATGGTTTTGAAACTGGATAGTTAGATGAGACGTAATGAGTATATTCATTGTATAAGCACATGCCAGTTACATATAAAACATTTCCATCAAATCTGTAAGTTCACTGGTAACCTTTCAAGTCAACCACCACCATGTCCAGATCAAACCACTACACTAATTTCTAGAATGACCGCCTGTCCTAAGATTTCCAACAACTAGAATTATATTCTTTTTTGCCTCTGGATTCTTTTGCTCAACAAATCTTTAAGAATCATTAATGTTATTGCTTTGACCTTAATGAGTAATAGTCCATGACTTTGGCTTTGCTACAATTTAATTATCTATTCACCTTTGCATAGCCCTTTGTTTTGTTTCAGTTTGAGACTATTAACTACTCTATTTCTTTGTAAATAATTCTCTAAAGCAGTTTTCATTTCTTTCTTTTTTTTTTTAAGATTTTATTTATTTTTTTGACAGAGAGAGACACAGCAAGAGAGGAAACACAAGTAAGGGGGAGAGAGAGAGGGAGAACAGGCGTTCCTTGGAGTAGGGAGCCCCATGCAGGCTTGATCCCATGATCCCATGGGATCATGACCTGAGCCAAAGGCAGACACTTAACTGACTGAGATACACAGGTGCCCCAGCTTTCATTTCTTTAGGAGAAATACCCAGAAGTGTAGCTCTATTATCATATAGTCATTAAATGACAAACTTTCTAAGAAATTACCAAACTGTTTTCTAAAGTAGGTGTTTTGTTTTGTTTTACTCTTCGCAGCAAATATACAATATTTTAGTTGTTCCATACCCTCACTAACCCTTGAAGTTGTCACTCTTGAATTTTATTCAGTCAATGAGGAACAAAAGGAAACTACAAATGAGTATTCATGATGTATAGGCTATTTATCTGGTGTCTTTTGAAAAGCAGAAATTTTAATGTTGATGAAGTCCAATTTATTCATTTTCCTTTTGCTATGATTTTTGTGTCCTAGATATCTTTGCCTACACAAAAGTAAAAAATATTACCCCAGTTTTTTATTAGAAGCCTTATTGTTTAAGTCTTCTTACTGAAGTTTATCACCCGTTGTAAATTCATGTATGTAAATGTTGTTAAGTTTATCAATATTCATATAGAGAACTAGTTGGTCCAGAATCATTTGTTGAGATAATATCTCTCTCAATTGGATTATCTTGTACTTTTCTCAAAAATCATTTGGCTGTACATGTTTACATTTTGGGGGACTCTTTTCTGTTGTGCTGTATTTCAGCTGCCTGTTTATTGATGCTTAAGCCAATTCCATACTGCATTGATTACTGTGGCTGTACAGTAATTTTTAAAATGAGGTACGATAAATCCTCTAATTTTGTGGATCTTTTTCAAGATGAGTTTGGTTCTTCTATAACCCTTGTTTCATTATATAATTTTCAAAATACACTTATCAGAATTTTGTGCGTTATAAAATTCAAGTCAGCATGTAATTGGACCTTCCCTATTCATCCAGTATGACAAGATTTCATTTTAATTGGCATCTTTAGTCCATTCACATTCAATACAATTACTGACATGTCAGGCTTTTTGTTTAATACATTCATTATTATTTTCCTTTGTTCCTCATTTCCTGTCTTGCATTAGTTGAGCATTTTTATTCTTCTATTCAATCTTCTGTATAAGGTTTTAGCAATACCTCTTTATCTTTTTCTTTATGAGTTTCTCTTTATATCTGGGATTATTTTTATAAGTTCTGACCTGTAAGAAATTTATAACACTATGTTTCCGTTTATACTCCTTTTCTGTCCTTTGCGCTGTTTTAAACTACTTCATACGTGTGTGTATCTCCAACGCCCTGCTTCTATTTTTGCTTAAAGTAGTTTTATAAATTTAATAAAAGAAAGAAAAGAGTCTATTATACTTACTATCCGCTTACTCATCTTATCTAGTTCTTTCTTTTTCTCTAGAAGTCCAAATTTTCATCATATCATTTCCATGATATAGGAAGGACTTAACAAAAAATCTAAGTTTTCCTTTCTTTTTTAATGTGCAGATGTTGATGGTAAATTCTGTTTTCATATATTTGGAAATACCTTATGTTGCTTTGATTTTTTGTTTCTGTTTTCCCCAAGCACTTTAAATATCCGATTCCACTGTGTTGTAGCTTCTCCTATTTCTAAAAGAGTCAGATATCTTCAATTGTCATTAAGTCATTCTTATCATCGTTTCCCTGAATGTACAGCATTTTTTTTTCCTTGCTGTTTTAGAAAATTTTTTTCATTATCTTTATGTGTTTAGCAGTTTTAACAGCATGGGCCTAGGTTTTGAAAATTTATTTTGTTTTTGTTTTGTATTTATCCTGCTTTCTGTACAAGATCTTTAAGTTGATGTTTTTGTTCATATTTGTTCATATTTGGTAATTTTGAAGCCAATTTTACAATAAACTATATTTTATCTCTGTCTCTCACAGGGCATTGGCTTTCTTCATTTGTTTTTTTAAAATAAACTTGTAGGGGCGCCTAGATGACTCAGTTGTTAAGCGTCTGCCTTTGGCTCAGGTCATCATCCTAGGGTCCTGGGATCAAGCCCAGCATGGGGCTCCCTGCTCAGCAGAAAGCCTGCTTCTCTCTCTCCCACAACCCCTGCTTGTGTTCCCTCTCTCACTGGGTCTCTCTCTGTAAAAAATAAATCTCTCTGTAATAAATAAAATCTTTAAAATAATATAAAATAAAATAAACTTTTTATTTTAGAATATTTTTAGATTTACAAAAGGGCTTCAAAGGTAGAACAGAGTGTTCCTGTCTATCCCTTACCCTGTTTCCCCTACTTCACTTTAGTATACTCTTCAATATTGATTTATTAATCTACTCTACCTAGATTGTCTTACTTTTAAATGAATGTCCTTTTTTCCCTTCCAAAATTCCATGCAGGATATTACGGGATACTTAGTTTTCAGCCTCCTCGGCTTCTTTAGACTGGGACAGCTTCCAGGCTTTCCTTGTTTTTAAGGAAAAACAAAACTGTTTTCCTCAGTTTTAGGGAGGACTGGTCAGATTTTTGTAGAATATCCCTCAATTGAGGAATTGACTGTTGTCTTCCTTATTTTTTGACTAGGGTTACGGAATGTGGGGAGAAAGTCCAGAAAGGTGAAGTGCCATTCTCACTGTATTATATCAAAAATATGTAGGATATGTGTATATGCTTATCATATGTGGCTGGTGATGCTAACCTTGTTCACCATTCTGCCCACCCCTTCAGCTGCAGGCACTGTACTCTTTGGCAGAAAGTCATTATATTAAACATTCGTTCCAAGCGTGTGAAATTATATATACTCTACCACCTTGAGTGTAGAATCATCTATTTTCATCTTTCTTCTCTCAGTGTTTTAATACAGATACTGTCCACTGATCTGTTTTCAGGTTATTACTAGTTGTTTCTTCTGCTGTGTCCATGCTGCAGTTCATGCCTATAAAATGCTTTTAATTGCAGATATTCTATTTTCAGTTCTACAATTTCCATTGGATTCTTTTTGACAGTTTTCAAATTTCTCCTGAAACGGATCATTACTTCACACACGATATTCTTTATTTCTTCTCGTAGAATCTTCAATATATATTTAACTCTTGGTCTGTTAATTTTTCTTAACTATAGCTCGTATTTTTTTTTTGCGCGCCTAATAATTTTTGTTGTGCTCTCGACATTGTCTATCATACATTAAATGTTTGTCTCTATTAATACTACTAATAATACTATTAAGTATTATTCTATCAGGCAATTAGTTAAGATACTAGCAGATCACTTTAAAATTACTTTTTTTCCCGGGCGCCTGGGTGGCTCAGTGGGTTAAAGCCTCTGCTTTCGGCTCAGGTCATGATCTCAGGTCCTGGGATCGAGGCCCACATCGGGCTCTCTGCTCAGCAGGGAGCCTGCTTCCCCCTCTCTCTCTGCCTGCCTCTCTGCCTCTTTGTGATCTCTCTCCCGCTGTGAAATAAATAAATAAAATCTTTAAAAAAAATAAAATAAAATAAAATTACTTTTTTTTCCCCTTATTTCCCTTGGCCAAATCTCTTGGTACTTGGAGATGATCTTTAACTTAAAGGCATAGAACTTGTTTTCATAGAAAACCTAAGTTATTTGCAAAATCGCTTTTACTTGGTGATACTGAATCATAAATGTCTTTTCTGATTTAGCAGCAACTGAAACAGCAGCCCTGCTCTTCTCATCTTTCCCTGTACTCTCTTGAGCCCTGCCCATTCATTAATATTTCAGGGTTCACCCAAGAGTTTGGGACCTTCATCCTCTGTGCTTCACTCATTTCTTGGATTCCCAATTTATAGTTTCTTTGGCAGTCCTGACATCTTTTGACTACTCTGGTCACTACGACTTTGTTTTTTGGTTAATAAAACCAGATTTTGTAAACTGTTCAAACTGGGGAGTGTCCTCAGGAACAAAGTCATCATTGTCATCATTTTATTAAGTGAAGCGGGGTTTTTTTGGTTGTTTTATTGTTTGTACTTTATGGTTAAATTAGTGCAACCTGTCTGATTTTGTCACTTCCAAAGACCTCAAAACTATTATTTTAAAAAATACGTTTGCAATTGTTTGCAACTATCCTAGTAGGAGGGTTAATCAAATAAGAGCTACTTTGCCATTATTAGAAATAGAAATCTGTACCTCTATTTTATTTTTCCTAAATATAGATAATTATAATTGGATAGGTGTTATCTATAACCCATTATTGTGTATAGTTTACAAATGTATGTACTTACTAATTTTCAATTAAAGTTTCAATTAAACAGTATGTCTCTAGTTTACGTTTGGGAAAACTGAGGCTCTACTACATGAAATTATATGCCAATAAATAATATCAGATATTAAATGCCAGCGTTGGGATCATATGCAGACTTATTACATTCCAAATACTACATTTAAAAAAAGTATTAAAGAAAGACAAATAAAAACTTAAGGAGTAAGTGACATATTTATTCTGAAGCTAATGTTACTAAATAAATTGAATAAATTAAGAAAAATGAATTCACAAAAAGTTATTTAAATAAGTTTATTTAAATAAGCTATTAAAAGCTCTGATTTTTCAAGGATGCCTGGGTGGTTCAGTCACTTAAGCGTCTGCCTGCAGCTCAGGTCATGATCCCTGGGTCCTGAGATCAAGTTCCACATTGAGCGCTTTGCTTGGTGGAGAGCCTGCTTCTCCTTCTGTGTGCTTTTCCCTCTGCCTGCCACTCTCCCTGAGTGTGCTATCTCTCTCTTTCTCTCTGACAAAAAAATAAATGTAAATCTTAAAAAAAACTCCGTTTTTTCAAATTTTAAAATATTTTAAGTGACTGCCATATATGTTAGACTTCAATTTTCCTAACCAATTTAATAGATGGGAAATTGATATTTATTTATGGAAAATTAGCCATCATGTATTCAGAAAAATGCAATTGATTTCATGATATGATGAAAAGCTCTATATTTTTTATAAAAATTCTCATAAAAAATACCATTTCATAAAAAATAAATAGCATTTTATTTTAATGTAATGATAAATTTCTTGGCCATATACGTAAAACCATGATCATAATACAAGTGTGAAAAACAGATATTCATAAAATATGCTATAAAACATGTAGAGCAAATGATATATTTAGCTATCAGAAATAAAAGAAAAATGTGTACAAACTAGGAAAAGTTTAACAGTTATATATATATGCATATATACATATTAAATAATTTGTGAAAGGGCCAGACTCTGCCACTGATTATCTGTGTGAACTAGATCAATTACCTTAACCTTTCTGATCCTCAATTATTCATACAGAAACAAGCACGGTGAGAAAATAAGATATAGTGTTTACAATCTGGAGGGAAAATGGACAGGCAATTATAACAGTATATGAAAAGAATGACATAATGTTTACTTTGGGGTCAGAAAACCTACCCAGAGTAAATGACATCTAAACTGATGTTGAAAAATGTGTATGAATTAGCCAACAGATAAGCATAAAAGAGTATTATGTGCAATGGATCAGAAGAAAAATACAGTAGTGAATTTTAAAATTGAAAGAAGTTTAACCTGTGGCAGTATATAGTGCAAAGGAGGTAGTGAAAAGATATGAAGCTAAAGAGAAGCAAGAGCCAGATTTATGTGAAGTGCAAAATCCTTAATAGATTTCATTAACAATTTAAAGTATATCCTAAGTGCAATTGGATGACATTAAATGGCTTTAAGCAGAAGTAGGTCAAGATTAGATTCAACTTAAAAATATAATTTTGACTACAGCATAGAAAATATGTTAGGAGCAGGGGAAAATACATTGGTTTCTTACTTACGTAATATATGTAATTTGCCCAACTAAGCAACTATATTAGAGCAACTGGAAATAATTTCCCTCATGTTCCCATTTACTTGTTCTAAATCAATGTATTAAAATTAACCAAAATGCAGCCTCTGTTCAAGTCAATTACATTCCTCATGCCCACTGACAAATTCAGAATGTATAGAATAGATGCTTGGGTGAACTCTGTCTAAAATTTTGGTTATTTGCTTTTTTTGCTGTTCAGTTGTGTTCTTTATATATTTTGGATATTAACCCATTAGTGGCTATGTGGTTTGCAAATTTCTTCTATTCTATAATTGCCTTTTCATTTTGTTGATTGTTTCCTTGGCTGTGCAGAAATTTTTAGTTTGACATAGCCTTACATTTTTTATATTTACTTTTGTTACTTATGCTTTTGGTGTCAAATCCATAAAATCATTGCCAAAAACCAATGTCAAGGAGATTTTCCACTGTTTTCCTCTGTAAGTTTTATAGATTCATAGTTTATATTTAAGTCTTTAATCCATTTGGAATTAATTTTTATGTATGATGATAAGGGTCCAATTTCATTCTTTTGCATGATCCAGTTGTACTCTATTGAATATGCAGTTCATGCAAATTTTCATGAATATGCAAATCATGGCACTCCAATATTGGATATGAAGTTTTCCAAACACCATTTATTGAAGAGACAATTCTTTCCCTGTTATATAATCTTGGTGGCTTTCTGAAAAATTCGTTGACCACAGATGTGTGAATTTCTTTCTGAGCTGTCTATGATGTTTCACTGATCTATGTGTCTGCTTTCATGCCAATATGATACTGTTTTGATTACTACAGCTTTGAAATATAGTTTTAATCAGGAAGTTCTTCTTGCTCAAGATTGTTTTAACTATTTGGAATCTTTTGTTGTTTCATTCTAATTTTAAGAGAATTTTTTTCTATTTCTGTCAAAAATTTCATTGGAATTTTGGTTGGAATTGTACTGAACCTGTAGATCTCTTTGGGTGGTATGGCTATTTTAACATTACTAACTCTTCCAGTCTATGAAAGTGGAATCTCTTTCCATTTATTTGTGTCTTCTTCAATTTCTTTCATCAATATTTTATAATTTTCAGTGCACAGATCTTCTACCTTATTGGTTAAATTTATTCCTTGGTATTTAATTATTTTTAATGGTATTGTAAATAACACCATTTTTTTTAGTTTGCTTTTCAGAGACTTTGTTATTAATGTATAGAAATGCAACTTACTTTTGTGTATTGATTTGTCTCTTGAAACTTTGCTGAATTCATTTATTAGTTCTAACAGGTTTTTGGGTTTTTCTATCAGTAGAGCCTTTGGGGTTTTCAGTACAATCATGTCATCTGCACATGATTTTTCTTCTTTCTTTCCCTTTTATCTTCCCCTTCCTTAATTGTTTTGGCCTGGATTTCCAGTATTATGCTGAAGAGAAGTGACAAGGATGTACACCTTTGTATTGTTTCTGATTATAGAGAAAAAAGTTTCAGTTTTTCACCTTTGATTAAGGTAATAGCTGTGGGTTTGCAGTATATGGCTTTTATTATGTTAAGATATGTTCCTTCTATGCCCAGTTTATTGAGAATTTTTATCATGAATGGATATCGAGCTTTGTCAAGTGCTCTTTTCTGCATTTATTGAGATAATCATATGATTTTTATCTTTCATTTCATTGATCTTTCCTACTGTCTTTACAGCTTTCCTTCTATTTACGGGGAAGGATTTGCCTGTCTTTCATTTTCTGTGCCCTTATCTGGATTGGGTTTAGGAGAGTACATACTACCTGGGGGCATCACAGCTTTAGCAGCGAACTTCTTATTAATAAGAGTAAGGAGATCGTGCGCTCTGTTAAACATTGAATAGTCTTGATCTGTTTCAGGGCAGCCTGGGGTTTCTCTGACATTTTAATTCCATCAAAAACCCAACCAATTTCTAGCCTATTTGCTGTTTATAAGTTCCACAGGAAAATTTGACAGCCAAAACTTTTATAAGATATTTGTTTTCCATTTTTAGTATCTGTATTTATTGATAACATCTTAAGTGTACACACAAGGTTTCTGGTGCAGAATAGATTATTATTGCTTAGTACAATAATAACTATGTGGTTCTTCTGTGCCCAAATTCTCACCTTGAGACAATGAAAAATGGCTGTCACTCTCCATGTATGGGTTCTTCATTGTAGGCAAGGAACACCAATAAAATGAATGTAAGTGGTTATAAAGGGGAAAGGGTCAGTTGTTCTCTCTCCCTACCTAAGAGTTTCCTTGGAAACACATGGGGATAATTCTGAGTTGTTACTATGAGCCTTTGAATTCTAAGTAAATTTTTCCCAAGGAGAGATAAGACAAGTGTCTCCAGTTTTGTAATCTATAGTGTCTCATAGTCCAAAATCTTATCCTCTCTTGAAATATTTCTCTAAGGAAATAAATCTTTCTAAGAAAGTAAATTTCTCTGGAGACCCCGTCTGCTAATCAGTCTTAGATAAAGTTTGAGGAAACACAGGCCTTAAGCTTCAGTAAAATTTGCTCCAAAAGCTCTCACTGTGCAGAAGCATAAAACATATTTTCTCTACAGGCTCACAGGTTTTAATCTTGAACATCATTATTTTGTTTGAATGCAAAGCCAACACAACTACCACTTTCTTTCCCAGACTTATGACCTTCATATGATTGGATGTCATTCACATCTTCAAAGGCTGTGATTTTACTTCCATCCATTGCAACATTTTTAATTTAAGGAATCAATAACTTTTTCAGCCTTCAGAATTCCAAATTATAGAATATTCAGCCAATTTACTTTGCATGCTATAAATAGGATTCTCTTAGTTTATCCATCATGGTGGAAGACCTTCTGGCTTGAATCTGATTTATCTATCTCATAGATTTTTATTGATAAAGAAGTGCAAACATACACCAAATTTCAATATTTCCTCAATTATTGCTCTTAGTAATAGGTGTATAACAAGTTACCTGCAAGAATGTTCTATCACAGATTGTTAATGCTTCCCAGCTTTTTGGTCTATAATCTCCCAATGCCTCAAACCCTTTATTTAGTCAAACTGAAGTTTAAGTTTTTTTAAACTGAAACACTTTACTTGCAAATATGAGTAAAATACCAGTTAAGATTAGGTTTGGATTAGAGTAATAGAGACTTAAAGACAGTAATATAAGCATATCAGGCAGAAAAGTAGTTTGAGGCTGGCATGTTAACTCCTGGAGGTTATCAGAGTCACTACTTCCCACTTTTGCTTTTTGAGGAGCCATCCATGACCTTCATCCTTATGGCCACCTCCTGGGCTAAGATGGAGTTGATCCTTCAGGCATTTTCTATATTCAAGGCAGCAGAAATGATGAAGAAAAAAGAAAGGATTTATTCTTTCCCTTATATAGAGGTTAGCTATATTTCATTGGCCTTCATAGTCACTTGTCATACCTACATTCCTGAAGATTGGGAAATGTTCTTATAACAGTTTGCATTATAAACCTGAAAAAAAAATAAAGGCTCGCTCATTGAGTAAAAAAACAAGAATTCAGCAGTCTGCTATAATTAAATTCGCTAAAATCTATGGATCTTTTCCATTTCTTTTCTTCACATCAATCTCCACAGATAAGTGCAAGAATTTAACAAATTATGGCCAGGTGTGTCTCCACATACTTAGAAACCTGAATTTATAGTCTCAGTATAGCTTATAATGTTTTAAATGGGTTATACCCCCAAAATTCACTTGTTGAACTCACTTATTTTGTTATTCATTTATACTCAGTTCCAGGTTAGGCTAGACACTTAAATTTTAGCAACATTAGCATATAGAGGATATTTATTTATTTATTTATTCTACTTTAGAGAAAGAGAATGCATGCACAAGAGTGGGGGGAGGCACAGACAGAAAGAATATTCAAGCAGACTCCCTCCCAATGCAGGGCTTGGTCCCATCACCCATGAGATCACGACCTGAGATGAAACCAAGAGTTGGGCGTTCAAAAGACTGAGCCACCCAGGCACCTTCATATAGAGTATATTTAAAAGTTTTGACATTGAATGGAACTACCATGAAAAAAATGTATGAGGACTGAGGTTTGACCATTTAAAGGTCAAGAAGGTAAGAGTTCTAGATAGTGAGATATGATAGCCAAGTAAAGAACATGGAGAGTGTTATTCCTCAAAACAAAGTGAAGAATGTGTTCAAATTGGCATTCAAATGTGTTAAACAGTGTTGAGAGGCCAAAAGATAAGTACTGAGAATTTACGGGGGGAGAGGGGTTGATAATGTGGTAATTATCCTGACAAAAGATGGTTTTAGTGGAATGTTGTGGACAAATTTACTTATTTTAGCCACTAAAATCACACAAGGAAACTGCAGACAGTGGATATAGAAGCAATTTTATATAAAAGGAGCAGAGAGAAGAAATATTAGCTGATAAGCAATACGAAATCAAGAGATGGGTTTAGTACTTCCCATTTTCTTAGTTTGTATTATAGTTGGATTGGTCCTATAGACAGGAAGTTCAGTGAAAGCAAGGAGATTTCTGGAACCCTGTTCTTGTGGATACTAGTGGAGACAGGACTGGGCACATGGTTGGAGCAGTATATGGAACTATGTAGTTCATCCATAATTAGATTCAGATACCAGGACATCAAAACCCGTACCATGTCAATCTACCTAAAATTGTGTTATGTCACTCTTTTAATTTCCTCGGACCACCATATCAAATTACCACAGTTTGGCAGCTTACAAAAAGAGAAACTTACTCTCTTACAGTTCTGGAGGCTAGAGGTCTGAAACCCAGTTATTGACAGGGCTGTGCTCCCTATTGAAGTCTCTGAGGAAAAACTCTTCCTGGAAGAATACTTCCTTGCCTCTCCCTTGTGTCTGGTGACCACTCAGTGATCTTTGGTATACCTTGGTTTGTAGCTTCATCACTGTATAATTGCCTCCACATAGTTTTCTGTGTGTCCTTTTCTCTCTGTTATAAGAACAATGACATTGGATTTAGGGCCTACAGGAAACCTTACCTTCATTATATCTGCCAGACCCTATTTCCGAATAAGGTCAGATCTGAGGTGCTGAGTAGGACATGAATTTAGAGAAACATTATTCAAGCTACTTAGGCACTTATAACCAACTATCATCTTTATCATTGTTTTGATAAAAATGTTTTCTCCATATCAAATTTGATAAAAAAAAGAATGGTATCAACACTGTGGGTATTACTTCCTATTTACCCAAACTGAGATATCATACCCACTGCCAGGCCCAGGCAGAATGTATGTAAGGAAATAACATCCATTCTTTGGGGCTAATATCTTGCCAGTTATATTAATTACAGGAATTGTGTGAGAAAATTTCTCTCTTTAATTTTTGTGAGTTTAGGAGTAAGTAGCAATTGTCAACAATAGAAATGGAACAAGTTTTCTGAAAGTGATAAGCCTCATCTATGTGAATAGATCATTTAAACTCAGCTGCTTCTTGGTTCAAAATCCAGCAGGATATTTTCAGTAGTGAGGCACATTGAAATACCCTGTTTACATGACATATTTTTTCAGCCAACATTTGTCAACTAGGAAAAATAAAGAGATCAGGATCTTTGCAAAATAATTTTTTCAAATAATAGATGAGACATACACAATACCCACACAAACTACATGTTATATAATGTAGAATATAGAATATATAATACTTATATGTAAATTCAATATATTTATACAAAGATTTGAAAAAATCAATTATTTGTTGATTTATATAACCCTTTAATACAAAACATCTTGAGTAATTTATCACAAAAAAACTATGACAAACTACATATTTAACTACAACTGCACACTATTTTATTAGAGTGGAAGTTCAGAGCAATTGCCCACTAACGAAGAAGATGATCTCATATTATCTTTGCTAGGGGTGTTCTCCCCTTTCTTATATAGAAATGATAACCCAAGTATAAGTAGACGATATTAAAAATTCACTTATATTTATTTTTTACAAACTTCAAACTTCTGTAATACTTTTATATATTATTTTAAACTATTCAGCTGCAGTAGTATGGTGGTAAGATCTAGAGAATAATGTTTTGTATTTTCTATATACATTCCTTTTAGTTTCCAAAGCACTACAGAGATACAGTAAATACAAACAAAAACAAAAAACAAAGCAAACAATAGAAGTCTTATTTCTGAAAGTGTCAGGAAGGGAGTAAATCACTTAACAAATGGATATCTAATACCTAATATAATGTACTATATTTCGCTGAGCTCAGAAATAGTCTACTGCTATAATACCAAGATAGTAATAAAGCATATGGCTCAGATTGACATGATATTACTCGTTAAACTAATTTAATATAAATTAATGAAACAAGATACCCCTCCAAGCTATTAAATAACCTGGAATAATTAATTATGGGGGATAACTGCTTAAACATGCTAACACACATTTCCTTTCACAAATGTTTTGTAACTAAAATGGAGGACTTAGTTGGGGCTACCTACTTGTCAAGAAAACAATAGGAGGTTTCCCAGCTAATAATATTTTTAATTAGCGGACATAAGTGTTCCTTTGAGCATTCTAAAAATAAATAATGAATATATACTGAAAGATTAAAAGGAAACATATTGTAGTTAGTAAAATCAGGCAAGGAGCCTAAAAGAGATATAATGTGCTTTTCCTCACCATTTGCTTTGCTCTTATTATGTAGTCAGTTTAGTCAGAGATACATAGGGTGTTCATTTGCAGCAGGATAGTTAGCTCTTTCCATCAAATAGTATGTTTTGTTCTTTCCATGGCCTTATTGACATTTTGAAGAGAAAGAGATGCAAATCTTATGGGCCATAAGACAAGTACAAGAACTCTGGGATACACTACACTCTTTTAAAGGGCAACTTTTTCTTAGTTTTCCATCTCTATCTCCTTAAAGCCAGGGAATTCTCTCTCTACCAGCCAATGAATTATCTTGACTGAGACCACTTCTGGCATTTTCTCAGGTACCTGCAGTGCTCATTCTGGCTATACTATATCCCACAGTGAGGGCAGATGGCTCCAAAAAATTGACTAATGCAGACAGCAGTGGTCTCTTTTGACAGGTTGTGAATGGGTGATATTTCAGACCAAAAATAATGCTTTTTCTTTTCCCAATCTCAAATGTGAGGAGTTCTTATCAAGTGTTCTTCGTAGAGAGTGATATGTCATCCTTCTCAGAAATTCTGCCTCTTCTAAGAATTGTCGATGTTATGCTGAGAAAAAACCCTTTTGAGCATTATATCCGCAGGACACAAAGAGGCTACAAAGACAAGGTACTGGAAAGTAATTATATGTTAAAATCTGCATTTGTATTCATATGGTGTGTGGATCAAGGTATGACAACTTTCAGTAGTTAAAAAGCAAATAAGCTAGAAAAACACTTTTCCTTGAAAACAAGTAAGTCCTGAAAAACTAAAATATGCTGTATGATTCTCCACCTTGAAAGTGTATATCAACAGCAGTATAACTGACACAAATTAACTTTGACAGGTAGCTCAAAGAATGCTTAAAAATACACTCTTCTGCTTTCATAGAGTGTACTAGGGTGTGCACACAATCACAATAAAATAATCTCTAAACTGCATCCCATTTATTCCTTTAATCTCCAAAATTCACTGTGGGACAAAGAGATTAAGAATGTCACATCTATGCAGACATGCTATAGGAAAAATAGAGTCATATAGTTAGGTGCGTTTATGGGACAAGGTGGGAACAGCAAAATGAGGTTGAAGATTGTATTATTCTGAAATAAACTCACATAAAAGACTCCAAGAAGTCAGACAAAACAAAAATCAAAAGCCTATTCTTGAATAATTCTTTATTTATTTGATTTTAGGGAAATAAATTATATATTTTCTAGAAATATATAATATATTATATATTATAAAATATTATTTATGAATAAACATATTGTTTATATATAAATTTTATTTATAAAAATAAATTTATATATATACAATATGTGTATATATATTCTTCGGTAAGAAAATAATTTCTCTTTTACTTTCACATTTAAAAAACTGCATTTTACAGGATAATTTAAAGAATTTCCAAAGGCATAGCCTGACCTGTGCTCAGATGGTGTAAGTTATATATTCCTCAAGAGCACAAACATTATTCAGAGCCTCTGTATCAAATATAATCAAATAAACAATTAACAAAGAGTCACAGAATCATTATTATAATGAACACACCTGAGAAGTCCTTAGCCCTATATGGGAGAGATGTCTTTTGAAAGATTATTGTCAAGATCAAGCAAGATATATTCAAGAAGTGCTTTGAGTTACTGCACTGGAGAAATTTATACTGTTTAAACCTATATTTTTAAGAATGATGTCATGCTTTTGAGATCACAGTAAATTAGTTGAATGAATAAAAAGAGAGCCCATTCTTCTGATGAGTGGAATTTAGAAATTAATGAACTTTACTTAAGTAAGACTTAATTCAATACTTCTAACTCAATTAACTTTGAGATGAAAAAGCAGTAATTGGGACCCTCTGAAAACCAGTGAAGAATGATAAGGAGTACAAAAATAGAGGTTTGGGCACAGTCAGGAATAAAGCACTGCTGGTCCACAAAATTCTGTTGATATAAACTGTTGAGATCTACTTCTATACATTAAACATTCTACCTGCCCATCACCATTCAAGCCCTCGCCACTTCTTCATGAGAGTTTAAGAGATTTGAAGGTAGTTAGCACAGCAGAGTCTGAATACAAAAGAAATAATTACTATCAGCCTCAAACATCCAGCCATGTCTTGGGAGACATTATATTTTGGAAATTCTCACCAAGGTGCTTCTCCTTCATACTCTGTTACGGCACCATGACCATCCCAAAAATGTTTCCTCTTTTAAAAGTCTGAGAATTATGGGTGCTCAATTATGTCTATTTCCCACACCACTGATTGGAGTCCAATATTTGAAACTCATGTAGGTGGTTTATTAATATTTTTCTTATAAATAATATTGCTGTAAAAGTTTTTGTACAGCAATTTTATGTTACTATGAAGAGTTTATTTAGGATATATAAAGAACATATATCCTGTTTCTTGGCACTTGCAGCATCACAGGCATATATTAACAATTTAAAAGATAAAGAAAAATCGTGTTTTTCGAAGTAGTTGTACAAAACCATGTGCTTACCAGTAGAGTTTATTATTCCCCAATGTTCAATATAATTATCAGTACTTAGTATTGTTTTAACTTTTTTACTATTTGGTCAATCAAATGGTGGAAAATTAGGAATTTTAAGAGGTCATGAAGTGGGCGCCTGGGTGGCTCAGTGGGTTAAAGCCGCTGCCTTCGGCTCAGGTCATGATCCCAGGGTCCTGGGATCGAGGCCCACATCGGGCTCTCTGCTCAGCAGGGAGCCTGCTTCCTCCTCTTTCCTCTCTCTCTGCCTGCCTCTCTGCCTACTTGTAATCTCTCTCTCTGTGTCAAATGAATAAATAAAATCTTTAAAAAAAAAAAAAAAGAGGTCATGAAGTATCTCTGCATATAATTCCTCTACCCTCCCTTGGCCCGAAAAAGCTCTTAAATATTTGTAAGAATTTTCACATAAGCTTTTTGAATGGCTTGGTACTTATTTTGTGTTCTTCATTTATCTATAGCTATAGTTATATGTGCGTATAAGTATATGTATAGAGACATATGTATACGTCCAGTATTTTATATTTGAACTGAAAACTAACTTATACTTATTTATAACCCCCAAGGAATCCAGTTCTTATGTATTGTCTGAGACAGAACCTCAATAAATATCTTTTAATCAAGATATCAATTCAAAAAGTCCTGACACAAAAATTACTTTGTTTCATGAAAATCCAGAGAAATTTGTTTATGCTTTTCCAAGATAAATAATAGATAATAAATAATAAATAAATAAAAGACACTCAGTGTGGAGTCTGCTTGAAAGTCTTTGCTTCTCCCTCTGCCCCTCCCCCTGCTCACATTCTCTCTCTCTCTAAAATAAATAAATAAAATCTTTAAAAAATAGATATATTCCATAAGAAATTCAAGCATGCAAACCTGTATGGTAGGTTGGTCAAACAAAATAATAGCTTAAATTTTTTGTAGGTAGGTGTCACAATTTGCAAAGCAAATTTTGCATGGATTTTTAACTATCATAACACTTAAGCCTCTGGGTTAATAGAAGGCCTTAATGTTTCCACTTTACAGCTAAGGATTTCAGACAGGTTGAGTTTCAGAATTCCATACTTCATAAATGTCAGTCTATCTATCATCTATCTATCTTATTGAGATATAGTTTACCATAAAACTTATCCTTTGGATTTGTACAATTCATGGTTTTTAGAATATTCACAGAGTTGTGGAGTCATCATTACTTAATTTTAGAATACTTTCATCAGCCAAAAAAGAAACCCCTTGCCCCATTTAGCAGTCACTCCCTATTCCCACTAGCCCCTGCAAAACATTAATTGGTTAAAGAGTGTGTTAGTTAATGTCCACATATGTATGAGTTTCCTGAATTTTTCTCTTATATTTAATTATGTTTTTGTCAGAGAATGCACTTTGTATAGTTTTGATCTTTGTATAATTATTTATGCATGTTGTATGGCCTAACATGGTTTATTCTGGAGAATGTTTTCATGAACTCTTGAAATGAATGTGTATTCTGTTGTTGGCTGATGTGTTTTACATACCTATTTTGTCAAGGTAGTTGGTAATGTTGAACAAGTCTTCTCTTTCCTTATTTATCTTTTGTCTAGCTATTTTATCCATTATTGGAAATGGTGCATTGAATTCTCCAACTATTATTGTTGAATTGTCTACTTTTCTTTTCAGTTCCTTCAGATTTTGATTCATGAATGTAGGGGTTGTATGGATAGGTAAATATGTGCTTATAATTATTAAATTTTCAGGATAGATTGATCTTTATGATTATAAACTGTCCTTCTTTAGTTCTAGTAATGATTTTTGTATTTAAGTCTACTTTGCCTGATACTGGCACAGCAAGTTATGCTTTCCTTTCATTACTGTTGGTATTGTTAGCCTTTTTTACATCCATTCTCTGTTTTTTTTTTTAATTTTTCTATAAACGTCTTAATCTACCCTTCCTTTTTGAAAGCTGGTTTTGCTCTATACGATAGTTTTGGTTGATAAACATTTTATTTCCGCACTTTGAATACGTAATCCCACTGATTCTGGCATCTGTAGTTTTTGATGATAAGTTGGCTTAAATTCTTACTGGAGATCCTTTTGATAAGTTGTTTATCACTTGTTGCTTTTCAGATTCTCTCTTTGTTTTTGGCTATGGAGAATTTGTGATGTGGCTAGTTATGGATCTCTTTTGAGTTTTTCTAATTGGAGTTTCTTGAGCTTCCTAGATGTGTAGATTAACACTGTCCATTAAATGTAAGAAGTTTAGGCCACTATTTCTTTAAATATTCTCTCCACTTTCTCTCTCTCTTTTCCTTTGGAAGTTCTCATTATGATGTACATAAATTTAATCATACTTCACTTTTTTGAGGATATGTGCATTTTCTTCCCTTTTTTCTTTTTTACTCTTATGCAGATTCTTATGCTTTTCTTATGCAGTTTCTCAGACTGAATAACATAAATTATCTTCAAGTATTCTTTTTTCTGTCAGTTCAAATCTACTTTTTAACTCCGGAATATCCATTTTTCATATGATTTTTATCCTCATAGATATTCTCTATTTAGCATGACATCATTTTCTACTTAATTTAATTATTTAGGCAAGATTTCCTTTAATTCTTTGAACACAGTTATAGCAGCTGATTTAAAGTATTTATCTAGCAAGTCCAACATCTGAGTTGCCTCAGTGTCAGTTTCTATTAACTGTACTTTTTTTTTCCCCTGTGTATGGACCATACTTTCCTATTTCTTTTAAGTTCTCATGAATTCTTTTTCTGTTAAACTGGATATTTTAAACTGGATAAATAAAACCTAACAGCTCCGGAAATCACATTTTACCCTATCCAAGGTTAGCTGTTTTTCCTATTTGTTGTTTTTTATTTGTTTGCTTATTATGTTTCCTAGACTAATCCTATAGGGTGTATTCTTGCTTGAGAGTGGAAGCTGGAAGACCCTGCTCAGTTGGCTTACTTGTCCACTAATGATTGGACAGATCTACATTCCTGGAACCAGTAAATCTCCCACTGTTTGCTGAAGGTCTGTGCGTGTGTGTTGGAGCATATCTGCAGTTTACAACTCTGCCTTAGCCTTGACTTTCTGCTCACATGCGTCCTCAAGATCAGTCAGTGGAAAGCAGTTCTGACATTCTCCAGGCTTTCCTGATAATATGCACAGCCCTGCACAGGTACATGGCCTTATATAGCCTTGGATTGGACTGGAACTTTTCAAAGTCTTCTATGGATATTTCATTTCCAAGATTTTCCTTTTATGATTTTGACTGTAAATGGTTAAATGTTTGTCCCTACTGGCAGTGATGTATCAGACTTTGGAGACAACAGTGCAATGCTAAAGAGTTTCCACTTATATCAGCCCTGGGGATAGGGTTTTCTTCTTTTATTGACCTCAGAGTCATCTCTGGGCAAAACTCTGTGAATAGGGGTTCTTCCAGAGAACTGCCAGACAGATTAAATAGTGAGATATTTTAAGGGATTAAGCTTTTGGGGGAACTCCAAAAAATTCTTTACCATTTGGGGGCTGCCAGGCTGCTGATTTTAACAGGTACCTTGGTTTCTAGGCTGCAGGTGTTACAAGGCTCCCACAGAGCCTGTGGAGGAACCGGGAAGTGGCAATAGGGAGAGCATTAATGCCATTCTTGCCCTGATTTAGCTGTTTTTCTTAGATAGATTGTCCAAGAATTGTTGTAAGCTTTTGGTTAGATAAGTGAATTTTGGAAAAGTTAATTTGGACTATTTTTGCCAGTGTTGTCATTGCTTTTATTGAGGTACAGACCTTCACACATCTTTATTTCAGCATTCACGAACTACTTCATGCCAACACTCTAACTTTTTATTTTTAATCCAACTTTAAAGTTTTTTGCTATATCACATCAATATGGAGAAAATGTCAGTAAGATAGGTTGGGGAAACTGGAGGAATACACATGGTGAAAAAACTAAATGTGCTTGAGAAAGTCATTGTATTCTGGAAATAGCATGTGCATTGGAATTAAACTATCTTTGGTTTAAATTCCAGTTATTAACTCTAAGACTGGGAAATTTTCTTTGTAATCATTGGGGCACATAGGTTTTCCCTTAACTAATGATGTTAGTAATACCTTCTAAAAATTGCTACAAAGTTTAAGGTATATTGGAATTTTAATAAGTTGAATTTTGTTTTTGATTTTTCAAATATAGATAAACTGATTAATACTAAGATATGATAGAACAATCTGGCATTAGAATCTTAAAGAAATCTGTTTTCCACATCTAGATTCCATGTTTCTTAAAGAGGAAGAGGTCGACTCACTTCAGCAGGCTTTAGTCGGAATAGGAGAAGCCAAGGATCAAAGGCTTTAATTTATATGGTAACCTGTTATTTTTCAGCCAAGTATTTTCATCTATATAATATTTATTTAATGATGTTAATATAAAATATTATTCATCTATTGTTAATTAAAATACTAAAACCTTCAGGATTTTGTGAAGTTTTATAAGCTCAGAGACAGAAAACTGACTTATCCTGATATTTCCAATCTGAGCTTTTCTGAATCTGCTTATGGATTCTTTGATATTGATGTGACTTGTCTAGAAGTTGGACTTCAAAGAGAAACCAATGTCATTAGGAAAAAAAATAATTTTTCCTCCTTCCCCCATCTCATGATCAGGTAAACTTTTAAACTTAACTCTGAATAAAAAAAAAAAAGTGTGTTTGAACTATTTTTTTTTCTCTTTAAAGAAAGATTGAAGAAAGACTTCAAAGAACCTGTCACAAAAGGCATCATACCTTGGGTTGAAGGTATGATTTCTATAGACCTCAGTTCAGCCCTCAGGATACATATAGATCTATCTCCAAATGGATACAGGACTGCCTTAGATCTAATCATTTCTTTAAAGTAAAAGTAGACTTGCAAAGACAGGATATAGAAAGTAGAATTTAAAGCACCCAGTGCCACTACACAGACTATCAATATTGATTTAAATTATGTTCCTTCTATGAAATATAACCTCAGTGTCTTCTTTGCATTCACTTTCCTCCTTCTACAGAAAACAAAAACCAACTCTAGAGAAGCCAGTGTCTCTGCTGCAACTTGCATAATACCAGGAAATTTATTTAATCCTTTTTGGCTCGAATTACCAAGCTGAGGAAGAAAGGGATGAGGAAAGAAGAGATAAAGAGAAAAAATACGTGTGCAATTACCTAGCAATCTATACAGATTTATCGAAGTATCTGGGTATTTTTGAAAAATCTAAAGTATCCAGATATCCATTACATAAAATGTTTTGTTCAGCAATCTCTCACTTTTAAAGCTAATATTCAAGATTTGGCCTATTAGATTTTAGATAGCCTATAAGATTCAGGAGAATCCACTCATCTCTGAGCTTAACTGCATTTTTATTCATTTCTTCCGTTTTAGTTAGAAATTTGATCTTACTGCAAACCAGCTCTGTTGGCATACAGATGCTTCATCCTATTCTGGCCATCTGTTGCCCAATCCATAGCAATAGCCATTACTCAAAATGCACCCAAATGTTCCAAATCAATCTTTTTTTTTAATTTAAAAATGTGTAAAAACATTGTAAGAAGGAAAAACACATTCCTGTATCTCTGTCTGTATCTTCTTTACCAAAACTTGTCCAAGTCAGCCAATAACCATCTGTAGCAAGTCAAACTTTCCACAGCCAGTTCCTCCTCTCATTGTTTCAACATCTATGAAAGGCAATCAAAGGTTCATCATCCTAATATATAAATCCTAATAAATGAGTGTCAGGAACTCATCGCTCACCTGAACAGTAGACACCCTAGAATCACTAAGGACTATCCATCCTGTTTCCTCTCCTGGTCAAGGTTTAACACACGCCAGTGGGATTTCATCATCAAAACCGTCAGCAATATTAACAGAATTTTTGCCACAAACAACAGTAAAAACTTAGGGCTTTACTATAAATGTATAGTAAATCATCCAGAGATTCAGTAAGTTTAGAAATCAGAGAGAAAATCGATAACACTTATGTGAATTAAAATGGGGAATACAGCTACGGAAAGGACAGCAAGTAAAAGTAGGACAACTTAAAGAACGCATTTAGGCGAAGTAATTCTTAACCTAGATATTAAAAGAAAGGGGAGGTTAAAGTAGTCATTAATAACAACAACAATAATAACTTAAGCTGGGAAGACTTAGAAACTGTGATGGGTAGAATCATTTTTTTTTTAAGTCTAAGGCCTGGGCTGAATTATAAACTATACCAAAGCTGAATTCAAAATTCCCCCCTTCTACATAATTGATATTCCTTACTAACCTAAAACACGTGAATCCGAAGATGCTACTCTCTTTTTTCCCTTCTTTGGCATAATTTCCCAATGTCACTTTTTTATGTCTTCACGCTGTAGAAATTATACTTCTTATAAAATTCCTTTTTTGAAATATTTCTAGGATTTAAAAACAATATTATGTTCATGTTAGAATCCAAGCAAAAATAAAATTACCAAGATTTTCTTTTATAATGAGAGCTATAAGTGAAATTAACAGACATAATACGATTTAAAAACTTAGGAGTTTAGACTACAAAAACCTGTTAAGAAACACATTCAAGCTAATTTTACATCTTTGAGTCATGGTTCTAAATAATTTTGTATAGTTGTCACAAGTAGTTTGAATACAGGTGGCCAATTCTCTCTATCCAACTTCAAGTGCTATATCATAAAAATTGTTACACTTAGATTAATATTGACGTAAATAGTTTTCTTCATGTTTATCTTTTTTTTTTTGGCACATTTACAGTTACCATTTATCAAAAGCCCCAGGTAAGCAGGTTGACGTGAAAAATACAGCACTTATAGCTTCCCAAACTGTCCTAATTAAAGTGGCATACCTTTCTCATTTTTTTCTATCTCAACATATAATTCATTTCTTCATAACTTTTGTGGCTATCTGAAATCATCTTACTTAGGTCTTTACATCAGGGCAGGAATCTATTGTGCTTTTCCATTCATGTCTCCTCATATCTAGCAAAGTACCTGGCTTATAGTGCTTTTTAATGAATATACTTTGAATTAATTAATAATGAATGAATGAATGAATGGAGAATGAGTCAATGGATCAATCAACAAAATTTAATTAAGCTGAATTTCTATTATAGCAAATGAAGAAGTGAGAGCTAGCTTAACTTTCAACATAATCTTGAACAAAACGTTGACTTGTGACTTAGTAACATTTGCCAAATCATAACATTTCAATAAATCATTCCTCTGTTCTCTATTGCATACCATGATTGTTGACTCAGGTTTAATTTATTGCATTTTCTTCCAGCCACATCTATATAATCTAGTCTACTCTGTGTCACTTCTGTTTATACACCATTGCCCATGGGTGTTTCTCTGTTCTTTGTTTATTCAGAGCTACAGATTATAAAACAATAATCACATAAGCTCATCTGTTGTAGAAGTCCATAGTTATTGTCCTTATCTTCAGCTTGGGTTTTGCAGAATACTGCTTAGTTAATGTCAATTTCTTTAGAAACGTATTTGTACCATCCTATTATGGTCAAAAGCTATGCATAGAAAAAAACAAACATAGATTCAAAAAGGGAAAAGATTAGAGAGAAATATGTTACAAAGAGCACAACCGTTGGTCCTGTATCTCATTCACTTTTTCTCTACTTACATTCAGACTTCATTCTTCTGTCTCTATATTCTCTTCCATATTAATTTCCTTTCCTTATATTTATATATTAGTTTCTCCCTCCAACCTGTTAGTAGAATGCTCAACAGTGTTAAAAGTTGTATCTTAGTAGCCTGAAAGTATCAGTTCACTTCTCTAAGGACCTATTTTGCTCTCAGGAAGTAACAGGTTCCTGTAAGATGTGTGATTAAAAAAACAAACAAAACAAAAACCTTTTTTTTTATTAAACCGTATTTTTCCCCAATAGTACAAATGATTATAATTAAAAACCATAACTTTTGAGCCATGAAAATAACAGTAATCTATATTTCCCATTAAACTTTGTTCAACCTTGGATTCAAGGAACCATAGGTTTTAAGCAATGGTAGATCATAAGGTCTGCCATGTCCACATAGCTGTAGGGATTTATAAACGTGAACATTATCTCCTCTCAACACATTCCTCCCCAACATACATTCAGAGAAGCTAATGAAAATGAGATCAAGTTCATAGATAACCACCAATTAAAAAGAAATGAAAATTAAAATGATCTCCAGATTTGTAATCTTCTCAGGAAAAAAAAATCATGGTATGGTTGGCTGGGGCAAGTACTGTTCTTACTTTTACTCTAAAGGATAGCTAGGATGGGATTCTGAATTAGAAGATGTGAAGTTTCGGCAAATATCAACCTTTCTATGATAGGCTAATCAAATGCTTTGGTGTTAAATGTTAAACTGTGGGGTTACTGAATCCAAAATAGAGTTATTCTTGCCTGTGCAGGGGTACGTTTTGGAGGAGAACATATTGAATTCATTAAAAGTTGATTAGACCACATGGCAATCTAATCCTAATAGTTTGGCTTATTAGACTCAGAATAAAAAAGTATTTAGTTGATATGCTTTCCGAATATATAGTAAAAGAACAGTCATAAGCACATACACATAAAGACACAGTTGTATAAGACTGGTGAATTTGCTAATGCAAGGTGTCATGGAAGATCAAAGACTACATTTTTATTACATGCTTATGGATAGGAAGGCAGAACATTTAATTCCAATAATGGATCCTGCCTTCTTTATTTGTGAGTGGCACATAAGATGACATAACTACAGTATTTATCACACATTTATCTGTCTATCTATCCATGTTGTGCATGTGTGTATGTTGTACATCCTTGTGTTTATGCTGTATTAGAAGATGATAAGTGATTTGGTAGGGATGTGTTACAATTTTAATTTGTGGTCAGGGAATGGGTCACTAAAAATTTGACACTTGAGCAAACATCTTAAGGAAGTGAGTGCATGAACCATGTGGATATATAGTGAAAAATGTTTCAGGTACTTGAAAGAGAGGATGCTTTGAGCAACACAGCACTGATATAATGGGTTGCATGAGTGAGGGAGACAGTGATGGCAAATGAGGTTTGTCAAAATAGGGAAGTTAGTCCACATAGAAATTTGTAGGGCAGTGTAAAGAGTTAACTTTGAGTTAACTACAAAACCATTCTAAAGATTGAATATAACAGTGGTATAATAGGACATACTATTCAAAAGAATGCTGGTTTTTGTTTCTGTTTTTAGGATATACAGGAAAGGGTGGAAGCAGAGAGACTAGACAAATTGAAATAATGTGTATGAAATGTGATGATGATGTGGAGCTAAGTGGTTGTAATGGAGATGCTGAGATGAAGTTAATTCTGAATATTGATTGAAAACAAAGATGTCAGGATTGACATGTAGATTTGAGGAAAAAAGAGGAGTTAAGAATGCCACTCATGTATTTGGACTGAACAACTGGAAGAATGGAAAATATTGCGGTTAGAACAGGTTTGGGAAAAGAATGCCTGGAATTTAGAAGTAGACATGTTTAGTTTCAACATCCAGGTGAAGATATTGAGGTCATAATTCGGTATATGAATTCAGACAACTTGAGCTAAGTCTGGACAAGATATTTGGATATATAGAGGCTATTCAATCTCAAGGTTCTGGAGGAGATCTTCAAGTTAGTTGTTAATGAAAAAGGAGTTACCAGGATACAGCAATGGAGAATTCCAACATTCAGAGGTTAGGAGTATGAACATGTTCCACAAAATAGTCTGGGAAGAAGTAGACCACAATATAGGAGTAATACAGAAGAAAGTAGTTTTCCAGAAAAGTATGTATTATTGAGTTGAGAAGTATTGAGTAATTTGTTGCATTAAATATTGCAGGTAAGGTAACATCCATTAAGACCAATCCATTGGGTGATAGAACCTACTTTACTAGTAAATGAGAGCCAATTACATGTATTTCTTCACACTGTGTTCACATGTTAGAACCTTGAAATTGGCCATGTTTGGAGTATTTATACTATGAGCATCAGCAGACTCAAAACTAGATAATTTTTCTCCCACTAAGAGTCATTGTTAACATCAACCAGCACACCAATGACAATGACATGATTATTGGATTTAGTAATGTATAGGTCACTGGAGATCAAGACATGCATTTTTTGGAAGAGCAGTGAGGGGAAAAGCTTCAGTGAAGTGGTAGAAGAAAGAAACGAATTGTAACTAGTGAGTATGGATAACTCTTTCAAGGGAAGTTTATGTAAAAAGGCAGTAACTATAGCAATATGTGGATTGAAAGAAGATTTTTGTTTGTTTTGTGCTTTTGAAGAGGGATATATAGAACTATTACACATTAATGGGATTGACTAAAGAGGTACAGCAGAGAAATGATAGCGAAGAGGGGGAAAAACGGATGGAATTGTAATCTTGTGCAAGGAATGGGATATAGCTTAAGTGGAGTAGTTTTTCAGAATGAGTACAAACTTTTTATCCCTGACAATGGGTGGGAGCACAGAACATATGGTTCATATGCATGGTAAGAAAAATACCATTTGTGATTGCTGCTTTTCTCAGAAGTGAAATCATCAGCTGGAAGTGAGAATGGGGCAGAAACTAGTTAGAATGATGAGGTGAGAGGACAAGATGGGAAATGGCAGGCTAATGAACGCCTAGGGAAATGTAGGTCTCCCTGGGGGCACTAAGGACCCACTTGATGCTAATAGTCAAGAAATTAAAATAAAACCACTAAACAGGACTGTGATTTTTCTTCAGCAGCAGTTAACTTCAAGAGCTGATAGAGAATTGGCTCTAACAATGGATAAGTACAAAAGGAAGCACAGTTGTGATGAGGGGATTGATACTGAAAACACAGATTGAATTATGAACTGTGGAATAGAAGCTAGTTAAGGACAAAAACGAGTACATGAAGGAAATGATGACCATTAAAAGGGAAAAGGTTTAGATGGAGGAAAAAATAATATCTTGGAGCCCTGTGGGGGAAACTGGGATAGACAAGAAGTGTAAAAAAGTCAGATTCATAGAACTGAATTTACAAAAGTCGTTAGAGAAATGGAGGTCTAGTTACTGAGAGATCACATTATTTTAAAAAGCATCTAAATGTTTTTTATGGACACCAAGAATAATAACAGAAAGAATTTTCTGTAAAATTATATTAGAAGAATCTAAGATCTATAGTGATTGAGGGAAAGTGAACCGCATTGGAAAATGATTGCAAAAAAAGAGAGGTGATTAAAATCATGAAGAGATAATGGCTACAATAGAGAAAGAATGGAAAACAGACTCTAAGTGCAGAGGACAGACTTGTGGTTGCCAGAGGGGAAGAGGACGGGTTAAATAGATGAAGAGGATGAAGAGGTATAAACTTCCATTTATACAATAAATAAGTCATGGAGATGAAAAGTGCAGCATAGGGAATATAGTCACAATATTGTAATACCTTTCTGCTCAGAGATGGTGACGACACTTACAGAGAGCACTGCCTCATGTACGGAACTGTCGAATCACTATGTTGTACACCTGAAACTCATAATATTGTATGTCAACTCTACATCAATAATAAAAAGAAGTGATCATAATACATGTTGATGTGAAGAAATGGAGTGCTTCTGGAAATGGAAAGTGATACAGTCACTTTGAAAAAAGAGTTCGGTGGTTTCTTAGAATATTAAACATAAATTTACCATATTATCAAGCAATTCTACCCCTAGGTTTCTACACAAGAGAGATGAAAATTATGTCCACATAAAGACTTGAAAGAAAAAGTAGATAGTAGAATTACTCATAACAACCAATAAATATTTCCTTCTTCAGAGGATATATTTAGTTAGGAAGATCCATTTTGTCCCACAGTATCTCTCTCCCTAAGATGACTTCTTCATTATTATTATCATCACTCTCAATCATGAAAAATGTCAAGCATTCAGAAAAGTAGAAAAATAGTGCCATGAACACCCAAAACCCCACCATCTAAACAGATGCCTATAAATGGGTGAATTGTTCAGGAAAGTGAGTACATCTACAAATGGAATACTATTCAGCAATAAAAAGGAATGACATACTAACATGTTTCAACATATATAAACCTCAAGAACATTATGCTAATTGTAAGAATAGAAACAGTAAAGATCGCATATTTTTTATTCCATTTATAGGAAATGTTTAGAAAATACAAATCTATAGCAAGAGAAAATAGATTAGTGGTTGGCTGAGGCTGCAATAGGAAAGGAGATTAGCTATTAATGAGGAACACGAGGGATCTTATTGCAGTGATAAAAATGTTCTAAAACCGGATTATGGTAATGGTCGCATAACACAGAAAATTTACTAAATGATTACTAAAAGTTACTGAATTATACACTTAAATGAATGAATTTTATAGTATGAAAATTATGTCTTAATTTGTTTTAAAAAGATAGTTAGGGATGCCTGGGTGGCTCAGTCGGTTAAGCAGCTGCCTTCGGCTCAGGTCGTGATCCCAGCATCCTGGGATCCAGTCCCGAATCTGGCTCCTTGCTCAGCAGGGAGCCTGCTTCTTTCTCTGCCTCTGCCTGCCACTCTGCCAGCTTGTGCTCTCTCCCTCTCTCTCAGACAAATAAATAAATAAAATCTTAAAAAAAAAAAGATAGTTAAAGTGGTTTTTTAAAAGTAGGGATAGTACTTGGTTTTATTTGGTGACTTGAGATTCAAGACTGATATATTTTTTTTCCCCTGGGCTGGGAGGAAGAGGCAATGAGAGAGGGAATCTTTCCCCTACTTCTAGCTCTATGCTGTGGGAGGGAAAAAACTTTCCACTTGAAAGAGTCAGTGTCCTAAAGATAGAGCTAAGAGTCAGAGCAAGAGAGTAAGAGCACAGGAAGGGGTTCAGAGTATGATGAATTTTGCAATTGACAAGGAGTGTTTCTAAGGGCAGAGGGGAAGTGCTTTAAGAGAATGGGTTAGCAAGGGGTATAGACAGAGCTTTGAGGAGGTAAGAATCAGGAAGAACCTGTGAGCCCTGGTTTACCTTGGTAGTTGATATCAACCAAGATAAAAGGCAGCGTTAACTGTGAAGGCTCTGAGATTTTACCAGCTCGCAACCTAACAAGTTAGACTGCCACTGTTTCATAGGTGTTGGCAGAAGACAGATTGCTGTCAGAAACAAGGGTCTTCATTACTCACAGTCCAGCCAGTTCCTTCGTGTCCCACAAGTTCCCGGGAGTGATAGACAGTCATCCAGGAGGAGCTGTGCATGCAGTGTGTTTGTGTCATAGGTAAGTCACACCAAGCTTAAGGAGACCAAATGTTTTATATTTGGCTACAAGTGAACCTGTCTGACTTTTGCTCTGGAAAAGACATCCTATTGAACTCTATACTGGACAATACATGGATTTGCTTCCTACTCCACAAAGTAATTTCTATCTTTCAGGGCTATTTGCTACGTAAGCAATCTTAAAGGATAGCCTGTAATAAATGCTATCTGTGACTCTACTCACAAGATGTTTAGAAATGCAAAAGACCTACAGGGAATCTTCCAACAAAGAACAAAATGAAATTAATCCTTGGAGTCTTAAGCAGACTGTGATAGTAAAACAGATGACTGTCGCCCAGGTAAAGGGAGTGGTGAGGAGTTAGGGCTATGATCACTTAATGGTTTGGGGCCCCGTTTTTCCTCCTAAATGTATGGAAGCCAAAGCGGAGCTCTTACTGGAAATACCTGGAACTCTAACACTCTCTTTATTGCATACAAATTACAAGTTCAGCCACTTCTTATATTAATGTAAAGACTCTAAAGAAGGATTGGATTATTGCTCAGAAACATTCACTTTCTTTCCCTCAGTTCCGTGGGAGATGAAACTTTCGCACTTCTTTGATGATGGATTCAGCTTATGATTTTCTATAACACAAAAGGGATGGTACTAGACCTATTGCAGGGAGATATTTGAAATGTGCTTGCATAATTGGTCTTGTTCTTTCACAGCCTCTATCATCGTTGTGGGAAGAACAGGAGCATGCCAGCCGAGGACAGCCAACTCACAGAGGCAAAGTAAGTTTAGGTGCGATCGGCAGAGCCCTCAAGTTAGCTAGCCTAGGTCAGCTAACCACATGCAAATAAGTGAGAATAAAGGACCAGTTTCTTCAAGCCACCCAGTTGAGGGTTTTTTTGTTTTATTTGTCTGGCTATAACTAACTGATATACTGCTTGATACGTAAAAAATAAAGTGTGACTAAAGTAGTAGGATAGATATTTTTGGAATATGGAATACCAAGAGGAAGTACAGTTTTCCATGGCATGCCTGTATGTGTATGTGTGTTTATACATGGGACGAGTCTGGGAGTAGGCATTCTAGGAAGATCTAGAGGTCTAAGTATGCGTTCAGCGTAGCATTCTCCAAATTGTTTCAAATTGGTAAAGGGCTACATCACAACTCATATTACATTGTTACATTGTTATGTAGTATTATTAATGATAATATTTAACATTATTTAAGAATCATATTAATAATGATATGATGATAATAATAAAAAGTGCAGCTGTGATTATTAGGCTTAATGACCTGGTAAATTGATTCATGGTCATAATTGCAATTTCACATACAGCTTGCTTTTGACTCACAAAACCCTGGACTTAGCAACAATCTGTATAAAGAAAGGAATATCTTACGTATCAGAGTCTGGGGTCTTTGTTTTTACTTTTATTTTTTTTTTTGAGTTAAATAATTATTGAATTCAGACATATGAATTTGATTAAGAAGTCTTTTTTTTGCAAAGGTATAGAATTAATGATATATTAGTATTTATAAGTACTTACTACTTCCACATCTTATAGACAGTGATCTACATAGAACTACAAATAAACAATATCTAAACACACAGATATATCTAGTGTCCTATGTATGAATTGGAAATGATTTTCCATAGCAGTGGTTTTATATAGTGGTTTGTATAGTTAGAATAGTCATCTTTTTTTTTTTAAGTGTTCGTTTGTTGTTTTTTTTTTCTTTTTTTCCTTCAGGGGCACAGGTCTGTGAATCATCAGGCTCACACCTTTCACAGCACTCACCATAGCACAAACCCTCCCCAATGTCCATAACCCATCCACCCTATCCCTACCCTCCCACCCCCCAGTAACCCTCAGTTTGTTTCGTGAGATTTAGAGTCTTTTATGGTTTGTCTCCTTCCTGATCCCACTTTGTTTCATTTTTTCCCTCCCTATCCCCCATGACCTCCCACCCTGCCCCTCAAGTTCCTCATATCAGAGAGATCATATGATAATTTTCTTTCTCTAATTGTAGAATAGTCACCTTTTTGTCATCCTTTATCTCTGTGAAGATCTGCCACAAAAAGTGGCAATATTTATTCTGCATTTTATATAAGGCAACTGTGCTCCAAGTTTCAAATCATCAAATTAAATATTCACTTTTGGAAAAGAAATAAACAAAAACAAATTTCAGGTTATACATGTAATTAGGGTCTCATTTAAACCTCACAAAAGTGCTTTAAGTTTAGCATCATTCCATCTTTAATTTGAGAGGTGGGGAGGATCATAACAGTTATAACTTAGCCATGGTTATAGATCTAATAAAAAATATACATTTTTTAAAAATTGGTCTCTGAATCAAAACCAATTATAGATTTTATTTAAAGTTTTTTCTTTTCTACATCAAATACAGTGACTAGTTATGCTACAATTTTTTCAGTCATCAACTTCCTTTACACAAAAATAATGGTAAATTGAGAAAAGAGGAAGTGGAAAAGCAGCTTTACTGATATTATCATTATTGTTATTTGAGCAATGCAAGCTAAAATAATACTGCTTATGTACAGACTTGGCCATTTATTCTATTTTATTTATTTTTCAACTAAATATTTATTATTTTATATTTTAAAATATTAAAAACACTTACGTAGTTTATTTTCCTGCATTTATAATTTTTGTGAATAAAATCAGATTAGCTGAAAAGAATCAAAGGTAATGGTGTTTGGGATAAAATTTGTAGTTAGATGATGGAAATAAACAGGTAAAAACAAGTTATGTGTTGGCATTTGGATAAGTTTGGCAAAAATCTCAATTTCTAGGCCAGGGTGTCACATTTTGTTATTATGCCATACTTTTCCAATTTGATATTTTAAATAATTTATTTCTTATAGAAAATAGAGTAAATGAGCAAGATTAATTTAATTTAATAAGTAATAATTTATTTAAAAGCAAAAATAGATTTTTGTAATTAGCTTATTTCATTTAGAATAATATCCCCAAGCTTCATCCATATTGTATTATGTGACAGGATTTCCTTTTATCTAAGGCTAAATAATATTCCATTGTATATTGTGTGTGTGAGTGTGTGTGTGTGTGTGTGTGTGTGTGTGCGTGCACATGTATATGCTATATATATATGCTACTAATCCATTTATCCATCGATGGACATTTAGGTTGCTTCCATGTTGTGGCTATTCTGAGTAATGCTCAGTGAACATGGGGTGTTCAAGGAGGAAGGTATTTTAACAATGCAGAATCTTTCTCATGTATCAAATGAGTATCAGAAAAATCTGTAAATTGCTAGGACTTCTGGCAAACTTCTCTTAACCATCACCTCTGAAATAAACAAAGGTGGTAAATATCAATTTTCTAAAGCTTTGTATAAACAGGGAATACTAGAGTTTTTAGGAGTCTCTCTGCCAATATAAAAATGTCAATTTAATAACAAAATATGATTCAACAAGATATATTTTAATAGAAATGTCTATTACCTATTTCAATATGAAAGGGAATACTAGCTATCATTATACATGTAATTTGTAGGTAATGTAAGTAGAGGGAAAGGGAGAATATAAGGCATCTATATAAAATAAATCATTTATTATTCTTAACTTTTGGATAGAATACATTGACCTTAGTCATACATATTCAAGAAGCATATTTCTATAATGTCATCATGGGTTCGAAGTGTAGATTAGGCATGGAGAAGTTTAACATCAGTTTAGAGATATTTCTGTCTCTAATGAAATTATTGAAGTATTAGTTCCCTAAATAATCATCTCAGAACATATTTGTTTTTAGCATGTTAACTGTACAATGCGTCTCATCTTTGTGGCTCTTGAATTACCCTATTTTGTCAGCACTGTACCTAGCTGATACTTAAGAAGTTGTTTTGGAGCCTCTTGCAAGGTTAGAGTGAAACAGCTCATGATAACCCTGAGCCAATTTTCAGTTCACCCTATAAATTCTTGGGTTATGTCAAAAATAATTTCTGTTCAGAGGGATGTTAAAAAGACCAAGGGCTTGAAGTGAACATAACCTTCCCAAGAGGGTAAGTAAATACAACAATTGCAAATGTGCAACATTTTGAAGAGCGGATCTGTTAGATTTCAGTGTTTGTGAAGCTGTGGCAGTTTGCATCGTGAATGAGCAGGAAGGATAATGCAAAAAGAAGTATTAGACAATGAGCATCACAAAGAGAAACAAACATGGAGAACTGAGTAGTGAAAAAAATGTATATACTCTTAAACACAGGAGGATTTAAATCACTTCTATGATAGACCCTCTCACCCTCTCAAATCAGGTTCACAAGAGAAGCTCAGTTCTTGCCATTTTATAGTTTCACTGCTACTCCTTTTCCAAACATGGTGTATTTTCAAGCATCCGAACTCATAAGGAATTAGTAAGCCCTTCTTATGTGTATGTGTCCAACTTAATGGACAATGCATTATCTGAAGTGAGAAAATCTTGCTACTTTAAAAACAGATATTCTGTCCCTGACAGGTGACTTTGCAAGTGAAGAAACAGCAAAAGCCTGATACTGACCGCTTAGTAACATTTCTCTTGTGATCCTACTTCAGTAAACTGGCACTGAGATCCAGTCATTATGATATTACAGGAAAAGCTGTCTTTTGAAATATTCTCTCCATCTGTTTATTTCTTGAAGAATTCACCTATAGCATCTAAAAATACTTCCTGGAGCTGTCTGAATTTCCCTAGGCTACAAACATCACCTTTTGTTTCATTTAATAACAGGTGCAAAATGCACATAATAATATTTAAATTGCTGTAGAAGTATAGTTAAAGAAGGGGAAAAGTAGTAAGATAATTAGGTGTGTACAATTCCTATTATGTGTGACCTACCACTAAGGGTGTGTAAATTCATACAATTTGTAAAGTAGGGAATTGGTGCAAAATTTGACACTTTCCCTATAGCATCAGTAATGAATTTCACTAAAGACGAGGGAAGACCAAAGGCACACTTTAAGGCCTGTATCTTCTGCTTTAATGTTTATTATACCTAAGTGTCTTTTTTCTCTGTTGTATACTCGTGTGTCCTTATCCCTTGTCATTGGCTTTTATTCCTATGGTTCTTAGACTCCATCCTTGATGAAACAGAGTTCCTTGCAGTCCTGTTTTCTTGCTCCAGGAATCAATTCTAAGAATCATCTTTTTGAAATTCCTAATTAAAATATTAAGATATGGTTTAGCCATAGTTAAGAAGAAAAATTGTAGTACCTTGTGCTGAATATTATCTATCTCTTTGGGTTTGATATTTTTCAATGTTAGTTTAATGAGGGAAGGGTAGAGAAAGTCAGGAAAGAATTAATAATTTATAATAATCCATATCATAAATTGTTCTTCTTAGTTCTACTTTTGTCACTTTTAATACTTAAGGGAAGGTGTATTCTTTCAAATCCAGTTATACTTGGAGAGTGAAGCTGTACTAGGGTTGAAAAAAAGATCATTAATATCCTGGGGATCCATGCTTACTTCACTTTTATTTAAACTAACATTGAAGTCCAACATTTATTATGGAGCCACTGAGAATCTGGAAAACTCCATCTAAAATATCAGCCATAGAAATTTTTATAACGAACTGTAAAGGGTACCTCAATGTCTATTTCAAAACTGATTTGATGAATACAGAAAAGGTCAAACTAAAAATAACTAGACTGAATCAGTTATAAGTGTAGTAACATATGCATCATTTAATAATGAACTCTAAATTTGCACCACAGTTTAAGGAGTATCACGAATGCTAATTCTGACAGCAAAGGGTTATGAACTACCTGTCGACTTGTGCCCGACACAAGGTCAGGCAGTTATGAGCTAATGAAACCCCGATGTAGCAGAAGGTGAATGACTGGCATGAGTGGGCTAGTGGGAAGAAACTGCTGTAACACAGTGGCACATTCAGAATGACACGGTGTCCTGAAACAGGAGCCACTGTGATCCCATCTGTTTATAAAGTCTAACTGCTTAAGTTAAAACCTCCCGATCTAGGCAACATATTTCCTAGGAGATATTTTTTTCATATCCATAAACATTCGGATGTTACAAGTGCTAAGCATTTTTGGGGTTTTCCTTACATATGCAGTTAGCTCTTTCTAACAGGTTTTATTAAATATTTTTAACACGTTGAGTAACATTGAAGACTTGCATACAGGGCCTCTAGTTGGGATAATCAGTTTTACCCAAGGGCTGATGGAAAAATTTTTAATGTGCTGATGTCCATGAAGGTTTGTTTTAAAAACTTTGTGCCCATGATAGTGATCAAATGGAAATATAATTTATGCTTGTTAAAATTCAGGAAATCAAAGGAAGCACTAAAATTCTGATAAAGCTAATGCTGTTAATGTGAACATACTTTAAATTATCTGTAAATGTACATTCTATCAAGTCCGCACTTTTATCATATTCTCCAACCATCTGAAACTCATGAAAACAAATCAGTTTTCTGTTTGTCTCTGTCTCTTTTGAAGATGTCTCTATGGCCCTAAAGTGTTTCTCCTTCTTGGTTTTTTAATTGTATCACAGGAATATAAAATAAACAACAACAATAGAAAAAGAAAAAAGAAGTGACTTCTATAAAAAGTCTCATTCCGGGAAGCAATGGTGTGGAAAAAAGAGAAAAGGTGAAGTAAAACAAGTGTACACGCACACGTACACACACACACACTCTTACACTAACACAAGTGAACATTTAGGGTATGTATTTCACATTAGTTTTTTATTCCTTTAGGAGATGTTGATAATATTGGTAGGCATAACACTAAAAGAGTTTGTAAAGTTTTTATCTTCTTAGCCAAGGAATGACCAGGGAAGAACTAGCTTTCATTAGGATGTGTAAAATCAGAAGAAAACCCACAAACTTATCAATCGTTCTATAAATCTCTATACTCTTTCTTCTAGTGCCCCCACCATAATCATGACAATAAACTACAATAGTCCTTCTATTGAAAATTGGGCACATATCCAATTTACCAAAATAAAGCATCAAAAGAAGTTTATATTCATTAGTGTACAGAACAAACTTCATAGCTTATAACTAAGGAAGAGATGTTCAAAAATATTTTTGGTGCCCCTATAATGTGTTTGGCACTAGGAATAAAATGTTGAATAAAAACAAAGTATCGATTCTCACAGAAATTATAGTTTTGTTAGATTTTTAATCAAATAATCATGAAAAACAATTTAATTTAGATACATTTAAAGATATAATCTAAATAGATGTTAATCAATTAATCCATGGCTTATTGTAAAATTATGAAGTGAGCTACTTCCTACAAAAGGTAGGGCAAAAGGGAGCAGAAAATAAGATTCTATTGAGTGTAATTGAGAAAATTGACCTAGGAAATGCACCCAAAAAGATCAGAATTTAGCTGCTGCCCACATCTAAGAAAGAGGGCACTAATCAAGTGGGTGAAGTAAAATTAAGCTTCTAGAGCAAGGAATGAGTGTATATAAAAACTCCATATTGATGAAGAAAAGGGCATGTTCCAGAAACTGAAGAATGGCCAGTATGGGAGAGAAAAAGAAAACGACTAGAATATACTGGAGAAGCAGGAAGGGATCACGCTATGAAGGGTTCTCCTAGTCAGTTCAAGGACGCTGTGCTTTACTTGAAGTCCAATAGGAAATAGTCGTGTATTAGAGCCATGTAAGTGAAACTTAGACACAAACATGCCTGGATATAGGAGGCTTCTTCTTCTCCCTCCTCCTCCTCCTCCTCCTCCTCCTCTTCCTCTTCCTCTTCCTCTTCCTCTTCCTCTTCCTCTTCCTCTTCTTCTTCTTCTTCTTCTTCTTCTTCTTCTTCTTCTTCTTCTTCTTCTTCTTCTTCAGATTTATGAGAGAGAGAGAGCCTGCATAGGGAGGAAAAGGAGAGGGAGAGAGAGAATCTTAAGCAGACTTCCCACTGAGCGCTGAGCTGGGTGTTGGGCTTTATCCTGGGACCCTGAGATCACGATCTGAGCCTAAACCAAGTGTTGAATGCTTAACCAACTGAGCCACCCAAGTGCCCATAAAAGAGACTTCTTAACCACATTAACTAGAGAAGGTGGTGGGAAGGAGAGCCAGGCTGTTTGGGATGGGTAAGACAAGGCAGGAGAGAGAAGTAATGGTCAAAATATGTAAGCAAGGTTGGTATAACTCTTCAAATGACAAGTAATAGTTATTAATGAAGACAGTAGGGCTGTTTTGGGGAAGTTCTGAAACTAGAAGTCATATTAGAGTAGGGTGTAAGGTGAATAGAAGGTAAAGAACACAATTGCAGAAGAATTACAAAAGAATCAAGACCTTTAGGAAGAATGCATATGCCAGACGGAAAACCAAATTCATTGCTCCAAATTCTGACCCTTTTCTTGGAACTTTAAATTGTACAGAGTGTTTCCTATCAAGTATGCGCCACATGAATATTTTTGCACTTATGCATTCAAACCATTTTTTTACAATTTCCTTAAGATACATTCTAAGAAATGAAATAGTAGCATTGATCAATTTTTAAAATTTTTAATACCAATTTTCAAATGTTCTTCAGAAATGACATCCAAATCTAGGCAATCAATAATAATGTATTCAGATTACCTACTACACACTTCTGCTTATTATTTTGAATTTTGCTAATCTGAAAAACTATAATGTTATTGCAGTGTTCTTTTAAAATTGCATGTATTTGTTTAGTGACTGTGGCTAAACAGAATTTCTATATTTGTGTGTTGTAATTGCTCATTCCTTTTAATGACAATAGCTGCTGATTCATTCATTCTTATTAATATTTGGTGGTCTTGACAGCATCCATCTCATAATGGCCAGATTTGCTACATATTCGTTTACTGTCCCACTGTCAGATGCTCCTATCCCAGGTACGTATCTCACTGTAATAGCTGTGGTTTTTCGTTTTTTGTTTTGTTTTTTTGTTTTGTTCTGTTTTTTTAATTAATTTTATTTATTTATTTATTTCACAGAAGGAGAGAGATCACAAGGAGGCAGAGAAGCAGGCAGGGGGTTGGGGAAGCAGGCTCCCCGCTGAGCAGGGAGCCCGATGCGGGCCTCGATCCCAGGACCCTGAGATCATGACCTGAGCTGAAAGCAGAGGCTTTAACTCACTGAGCCACCCAGGCGCCCTCGTTTTTGTTTTTTTGTCTCTCCCCCCCCCACTCTTTTTAATGCTGTATGATTCTCTGTTGCAGATAATTAGAAATAAAAAAAAAAAATTCTGGGGCCTTGGGTGGCTCAGGTGCTTGTGTCTGCCTTCGGCCCACATCATAATCCCAAGGTCTTGGGATCAAATCTGGAGTCCCGTGTCAGGCTCCCTGCTCAGTGGGGAGTCTGCTTCTCCTTCTCCCTTTGCCCCCACCACCAGCTCCTTCTCGCTTTCTCTTGCTCTCTCGCACACTACCTCAAATAAATAAATAAAAATCTTAAAAAATAAATTTCTGCATTATCAGGCAGTAGTTTTAAACAGTAAACAGCAGATCAGATGAAGACTGGCAAATTACCTTCTGGATAAAAGAATAGAAATTTTTCACATTCAGCAATTAACCACTTGATACATATATACCATCAAGTAAACAGTCATTGGGCCCCTGGATTGCTCAGATAGTTAAGCGACTGCCTTTGGCTCGGGTCATGATCCTGGAGTCCCGGGATCGAGTCCTGCATCGTACTCCCAGCTCCACGGGGAGTCTGCTTCTCCCTCTGACCTTCTCCCCTCTCATGCTCTCTCTCCTTCTCTCTCTCAAGTAAATAAAATCTTTAAACAAAGCAAAACAGTCATCAGTAAATTGCTCTGTCTTATTTTCCTGCATATTGTAGCTTTTATTTTCCCTTTTTCTTGCTTTGTATCATTCTTGATCTTCTACTAAGTATGAATCACTGCTGGTTGATATCTTTATAATACCAAAAAGCTATCATGTAACCTCTTCTAGTTTTGTAGTAATATCATTAGAAGTTGCACACACATTCTGTGTATGAATAAGGCCCTCACCATGAGGCCCTCTATTTGTTGAGTTTCCAGGAAATTAACCATATAGGTTTCTAAATGGATTGAAATTCTTGCAAAAATTTCAAGTTCAAAGTAAATTTCAGATGCATTTATCAAAGGCAATGGAAAAGAAAAATCACCAGTTTCTTTTTGCATCTTCAAGTTTAGTCAGGATATTGAATTTTAGTTAAACTCAATGAACTACCACTTTTTCCCCTGCTGACCCTTTGATTTTCAGTATTGTTTAACTGCCACACCACCATCAAAGAAAAAATACTAAATGATTTTGACACTCTTGTCAAACAAGACTGAAATTATTTCTTTCAGTTCTTGCAAACATTAAGAAAGTTTTCATCTCGCTGTATATTATGCATCACTTATGAGCACACTTTCATCTTAATGATGAGAATGTTTCATTTTCAGGCCAAAAGGCAATGGATATAATTATACATTCTTCCATGAATGAAATCATAATGGAATTAAATTGTGTTTGTAGGTTTGACATCTTGCTATTGTGGCCTAAGAAAGTAAAGACTAACATTAGGTATTTATTAAATATGTAAAATTCACATCAAGCTGGCAGTGTTTTTATTCATTTATTTCATAGCCCTTGCACACCTCAAATGAAATAGTTCCTCAAATTCAAATTTATGAATTCTGTAAGGAAGAGCCACTCTGGTTAGACTGGAAAAAGAACTATGGATACTGTCCTACTAGAGTCCTCCCGCTCTTCCATTATCTATTTTTTCCTACAACAACCACTCCTGAAGATGTATCTCCAAAACCTGGAAAACAAAAGTAAAACAGTAAAACTACTTCACTGAGGCATATATAATGAGATAGTGTTTGGACAGATTGGATACAAACTAAACTATACCCTACAGGAAATGAAATATTTTCTACTTTTTTTTAAAGATTTTATTTATTTATTTGACAGAGAGAGAGATAGCAAGAGAGGAAACACAAGCAGGGGGAATGGGAGAGGGAGAAGCAGGCCTCCCCCAAGCAAGGACATGGGGCTTGATCCCAGAACCTTGGGAACACGACCTGAGCCAAAGGCAGACGCTTAACAGACAGAGCCACCCAGGTGCCCTTATTTTCTACTTTCAATCATATATTCCATGTAAATATGCAAGAAATCCTAAATGGCAAAAATGGAGAATAAGTTATGTTACGAAAATGATATTACATTCTTAGGATGTAAAAATACTGTAAAATCATTAAGTATAATGTAAGTAGCTTCCCTTCTAACCTTATATATCAACTCAGGGTCTTCAAGAAGCAGATTATCAGGATGGAATTCAATGTGTGAGACACTTAGTGGTAGGATGCCTATGAACAATTGAGGGGCAAGGAGTGGGGAGGAGGTGAGGTAACCTTTAGATGGTGAGACAAGCCTGATGCCTATGAAAGGAGATGAGAGTAGAAGGAGGTCTGAGGGTTCAGACTGAAGTTTCACTTAGAGAAAGTCTCAGCAAGGGCCTAGAGCAAAGGCTATCTAGTAATGGTGAGAACACACTAGACATTCACTGTCTGGGCCCAGAGTGGTTTTGCCTTGGCCTGAGCACTGTGGCTGATCCAAAGGTACGCAGCCACTGGAGGATGGCTGGCTGGCACCCACCCTCTTGTAGCAAATTGTCCCGAAATGAGATTGGAGCAGTGAACCTCCATGGCTTCCTCACCCTGATAACTACCTAATAAAACAGGATCATTAGAAATTAGTTGGTGTGAATCACTTTGGTCCCAGGACCCTGGTAAACTTAAACAAATGATAAGGAACCTCAAAGAGCTTGTCTTTATGTGGATTATATCGATGAATATTTACTGTTAAAATTTAAAAAGCAATTTAAAACATATCTGTTTAAAAAAGAAGTAGTAAAGTCATTACATTAACATAAATAATACATTTTTATGAAAAACATTTCCAAACCAAATGAATAAATGATCAGAAAAGTGGCATTGTTTTACTTTAAAAAAAAAGATGTTTTTAATGTCTCCTTTGATGAAATACAGGTGGATCCTCATAGCAGGTTCCGCATACGATCTGTTGTGAAATGCCGTTTCGAATTTTGTTATTGGTGAAAATCAAGGCTCACTCAAATATGTAAATTAGAAAAAGGGAGACTTCAGGGACCACATGAAAGAATCTTTGGGGGAACCTCCATGCACACTTTGAGAAGCATTGATTAAAGCATTGAGTACATCTCACACATTAAATATGACAGTACATTTAATTTATAAAAGTTATCTTGCAGACATAGAATATGCTCATGCTAAGAGTAAGACACAACTAAAAAGTCACTGCTGCTTTGAATTCATCTTCAATTCTTCTAGCTAAAAATATTTCCCAATATACAACACTTCTAACACAACACGAAAAATTATTTTGTCTTTATCTTCCAAAAGTCTGACGCTTTTTTTAAACATTCTGAAGTGTCTACTGCAATGCCTTGCACATAATAGGATTTTGGTAGTTTTATTTTATTTATTTTTAAAGATTTTATTTATTTCTTTGAGAGAGAAAGAGAGCAAGTATGCAGAGGGAGAAGCAGAATCCCCGCTGAGAAGGGAGCCCGATGAGGGGCTCCATCCCAGGACTGTGGGATCATGACCTGAGCCAAAGGCAGACACCCAGGTGCCCGAGATTTGGGTAGCTTTAAACACTGAATATTGATATTTCTTACATTATGTGTAGCAAAGTATCATTATCAAACTATGTGATTACATATTATAAGGTACATTTTACTAAGAGAGTAGATCTTAAATGTTCTCACCATAAAAAAAATAAATAAACACGAATTACATAAGGTGATGGAGGTATAAATTAAGTATATTGTGGTAATCATCACACTGTACACCTTAAACTTATGCAATGTTATATGTCAACTATATTTCAATAAAGCTAGAAAAAAATGCATTCAAGTTACTTGAAACAGAAAAATCAGTTATCAGTCACATGAGGCACATGTGGCTTGGGGCTACTGGACAGGACAACACATCTCAACACCACAACTTAAAAGTTATCATTTTAGTATTTATAGATTTATCAGTGGGTTTCATGGAATTTGAATAAACACTGTCTTTGGCATGAAGCCAGTAACTCTTCTGAATTTTGTAATATATTTAAAGACTTTAAAAAACACATTGCGAAAAAGCCACATTATTATTTTATGTAAACATTTGATATTGTATCTTTGAGTAAAAACATATTTCCCATTTTAAATGGAAAGTATTTTCTCCTTAAGCAAGTGCTATTTTCCTTGAGCCAAAGAGAGAGGAAAGAATGGTAGCTTTTCCAAAGACATAATTAAATCAACCAAACCAGTCAATGGGATGACAGATGAGAGTTGGATCTGGATATCATATTTTCCACATGCTCATCCACTGTGAATTTCATATATTCTAGAAGTGTTTGATGATTTTGTAAAAATACTGGTGTAGTAAGGGGCCAAAACTATAAATCTTATTATCTTATAACCTTGGGCGCCTGGGTGGCTCAGAGGGTTAAAGCCTCTGCCTTCGGCTCAGGTCATGATCTCAGGGTCCTGAGATCGAGGCCCACATCGGGCTCTCTGCTCAGTGGAAANCCCCCCCCCCCCCGCCTGCCTCTCTGCCTACTTGTGATCTCTATCTCTGTGTCAAATAAATAATAAAAAAAAATCTTTATCTTATAACCTTAATTATAAATCTTATTACCTTAATATTTAAGAGATTAGTCTGTTGTCATTTAGCTTGGATGTTTCTGTAAAGAAAATACACTTAGAAACCCTAAAATTTCCAATGTCACTGATAACACTTCCTTCTGAAAATATTCTTCCACTTTTAATGCTTCCACTACATACTATAATATGTAGACAGATGGATGATACCTAGATGTTTGGAAAATAGGCTGTGAACTGCTACTATACAGATACATATAGAAATGTGTTCTAGAATTACATGATCCAATATGGTAGCCACTAGCTACATGTAGTTTTAAACATTTGAAATGGGGCTTGTCTGAATTGAGATGTACTATAAGGATAAAATGCTCACTGGATTTCAGTCAGTATGAAAAAAGGCATTTATGATATCACATAAATTTTTTTATTGTTCATACATTGGATTGATAATATATTTTTTCACTTGATCATTTTTACCTTTTAAAATATGACTACTAAAGGGGTGTCTGGGTGTCTCAGTCAGTTAAGCATCTCATTCTTGATTTCAGCTCAGGTCATGATCTCAGGGTTGTAAGACAGAGTTCTTTGTCAGGCTCTGTGCTGGGTGTTAAACCTGCTTAAGATCCAATCTCTTAGACCGCAATATGAGAAAGGAATCCATCAAAATCCTTGAGGAGAACACAGGCAGCAACCTCTTCGACCTCAACCACAGCAACTTCTTCCTAGGAACATCACCAAAGGCAAGGGAAGCAAGGGCAAAAATGAACTATTGGGACTTCATCAAGATTAAAAGCTTTTGCACAGCAAAGGAAACAGTCAACAAAACCAAAAGACAACTGACAGAATGGGAGAAGATATTTGCAAATGACATATCAGATAAAGGGCTAGTATCCAAAATCTATAAAGAGCTTCTCAAACTCAACACCCATAAAACAAATAACCCAGTCAAGAAATGGGCAGAAGACATGAACAGACATTTCTCCAAAGAAGACATCCAAATGGCCAACAGACACATGAGAAAGTGCTCAACATCACTC
>LNAC01000169.1:0-241392 GCA_002007465.1 Ailurus styani | reverse complement strand
AAGAGACTCCTAATCTCACAAAACAAACTGAGGGTTACTGGGGGGGTGGGAGGGTAGGGATAGGGTGGATGAGTTATGGACATTGGGGAGGGTTTGTGCTTTGGTAAATGCTGTGAAAGATGTAAGCCTGATGATTCACAGACCTGTACCCCTTGGGCAAAGAATAAAAATAAAATTAAAATAAATAAATAAATAAGTTAAAAATAGAACTACCCTATGATCCAGTAATTACACTATTAGGTATTTATGCTAAGGATATAGAAGTAATAATTCAAATGGATATGTGCACTCCAATGTTTATAACAGCATCATCCACAATAGTCAATTATGAAAAGAGTCCAAATGTCCATCAACTGATGAATGGTTGAATGGATAAAGAAGAGGTGGGGTGTGTGTGTGTGTGTGTGTGTATAAAATGGAATATCACTCTGCCATAAAAACGAATGAAATCTTGCCATTTGCAATGACGTGGATGGACCTAGAGGGTATAATGCTAAGGGCAATAAGTTAGTCAGAGAAAGACAAATGCCATGTGATTTCACTCATATGTAGAATTTAAGAAAGTCAGCAAATGATCATAGGGAAAAGAAGAGAGAAAGAGGCAAACCAAGAAACAGACTCTTAACTATAAGAACAGACTGATGTTTACCAGATGGGAAGTGGGTGGGGGGATGGGTGAAATAGGTGATGGGGAGTATGGAGTGCACTTGTAATGAGCACCGGGTGTTGTATGGAAGTGTTGAATCACTAAATTGTACACCTGAAACTAATATTTCAGTGTATGTTAACTAACTGGAATTTAAATAAAACTTAAAATTTACATACAAAAAAAAATCCAATCTCTTCCTCTCCTTTGGCCCCTCTCCCCCATTCTCTCTCTCCCCACATCTAAAAAAAAATGTGGTTACTAGAAAATTTAAAATTATTTGTGCCTTCCATTACATTTGTATTGGACAGTGTTGCTCTGAAGTAGTAAAAATGCACTTGAAAATTCATTGAGCACATTCTATTATTTCTAAAATATTAGACAGCACTTATTACATACATATATGTAATGTAAAATATTTAAATACCTTAAAGAACACAGAGTGTAAATAAACACATTGGTATTATTTGTGAACACTTGATATAATGTCTGAATAAAAATATTTTCTGTTTGATCTGGGAAGAATTTTCTGTAGACTATAAGGTTTAAATACATTGTGGAAGCTAATGTGAACTTCTGTTTTTGTATCAATCACAGACATGCCTCCAAGTTAAGATTCCTGCCTTTGGGTGCCAAATATAACACATGTAACATGAAGCAAACCTAATAAATGAGAAGCAAGTACTTACCCTTTAGGATAATTAGTGTAATTTCCCTTAGTCTGCTTCTGGAAACCAAGGGACATTTTCTGTTTTCAGCAGATAATACAGAAAATGATGTCATGTATATCATCCATATCTGTGGAATTAGCTTCAAATATCAGCACTGTTAAAGTAATAAAATACATGTTCTTAGAATCTGAGACAGAAAGTAATTTAAAAGTTTCTAATGTGTCCCCAGCCTTCTTAAATCTTCTCGTGTTTTTTTTCCCTACATTTCATTATAAGCCATGTTGCAGGATCGCAGATTTTAGCTGTGATTGCATTTTTGAAAAGTAAAACCCAAAGAATGTCTACATTAATTCAAGATATTGTTATAACTGTGACTGGTATCTTATTAGAATGTTAAAACTAAGGGATCTGGGTATTCATGGAGGACTATAATACCAATTTAAATGATGAGAAAGTGGAGATGCCATTTTCCTTTACACAAATATTAAGAATTAATCATGTGCTCGGTACGCATTGTGATGACAAAATATTTTCCTTGGCTTCAAGGAGATTATAGTTTTTTGGATAAACAAAATACAAGTTGAGAAACACTGTACATAGTAATAGGTGCTATTTCCTAGGAAAGGTCAGGTTGCTACAGAAGTACAAAATAAACACGTACAAGGGAACCTGGCTCAAGACTGCAGGGGCGGGGGTGGGAGGGAGGAGATGAAAAGGACTGATGAGGCACTTTCCTGGAGAGGTTAGCTAGAAGCGTAGAAGTTAGTAGACATGTATATTTGAATTAAACTCTGCAGAGGAGATGTGATTTGTGAAGACATTAGTGCTTGAGCCTTACAGATCCCGGAAGAGCTGTGGGATCTTGGAAATGTGACTCAAGTTTGGGTGTGCTTGTAACTCTAAGCGCTCTTTTGGTGGTCACCTCAGGGACTGTTGCATATGCTTTACGTAGGTATTTAGGATATGGGTGTTGTAATTGATACAATGCCTCCTTAGCCTTTTGCTTATTTTTCTTTCTTCATTCTTGTCACTTGCAAAAGAAGGATGTGTCCTATTTTCTAATGCTTGAGAATCAAAATCTTAATATGCTTCCTCCCTGATTTCTCCCATGGCTAATCTAAATTAGTTTGTGTTACCTTTTAACCCACTTTCCTCTCATCTCACATATAGATTATATATAATAATTGTAACTGACAGAGTAAAGTTATTATATTCAAATATTGCACTAGATGCTTCACTCCTATTTTATTCAATTCTCCCATCATCCCGTGAAATATCTACTGAGTCCCCATTTTTCAGAGGGGGGAGTCAAGGAATGGAGTAACTCTTACATGCTTATACAGCTAGTAAATGGTGAAGTCAGAACTCTGAAATGTAAATCTTGAGTAATATAGTGTCTCTTTTGGCCAGCATGTTTGTGATATTATTATAATAAATGTTAAAGAGAATCTATATGTATACGTGCATTTATATCTATCTTTCTATTTCACTATGTTGACAGAGCTCCATAAATTTGCAAAGTACTTGAGAAAAGAAAATATGTCTATTTCTTTGATTTTCTCCCAACCTGCTTTGAATTCTCAAGACATTTACAGACTGAATTTCAAGAAAAGCCAAATATAATTGAATCCAGAAAACAAAAATAAAATAGAAATCCTTTTGTACCTTGATAATATTAACTACAGATAACATAAAGTGTTCTAATGAAAAAGACTAAATAAATGTACTCTCATTTTGAGAAACCAGACTGGAGATGATATGCCATTGTACTTCTTGAGGAGAACTTAAATAAATAAATAAACAAAGATTACTAAAGCAACAGACTTTTACCAAGAGGGATAAAATTCTGAGCTATATTTTAGATCTTATAGGTAGAAACTCATGACCTAACTCTTGTCATCAATCTCCTGCCCACGCATACCGTTTACTTTAAGTCTGCTGGTGACCAAGATCTGTCCTTTAAGAATATTCACCTAATTTCTAGTATCTATTCTAGGAATAGATTTTACAGGGTCTCAAATGAGATTGTTCATGCAATGCAAAAGAAAGTTGTGACTAAATGATGAAACCCACCTGCTGCTTGTAGGTTGCTGAACAAGGGAAAATTCTGCAAGTGCCTTTAAGCAAATCAACGAGATTGTTACTGTTGCTCTGTAGGTTCAGGGAAGAAATCAAGGTTGTTGACATTCTTGTCATTGAGATATACAATAGATACAAATGACTTCTGGTTGCCAATGGCATTTAACCCATATTGTTGGTACTTTACTAGCTAATAATAAGAATTCAGTAAGGTAGAAATCATTTGAAGACAAATCAAATCCATGTTGATGATTGTTCCTACTGACAGCTCAAGAAAAATGTGCTGTTAGTGATTTTAGCATAGCTGCTATTCATTTATAATGACTGGTACATTTCCATTTTAAATCTCTAGACATTATGCTGGAAACTGTGTTCAAGTACAATAGAACTCTGCCTAGCAATTTCTGATGGCCATTGCAGAAAATGTCTCAGTAATGTCTCCTAACCTGTAGAGTCACTTAAGTTTGTTTTTCCACCTCCACCTCCTCCTCTCATAAGGTCAAGATGTATGTGATTTACAATACTTGCATCTTCCTGCTAGAGGGCTTAAATTTGAAGTCCTGAACTATCTCATTATATGGGATCGCTATACTAAGCCTATCAAAACCTGTTCCTGGAATGGACATCCCATTCCGCTGTGTATACAAGATTTGGCTGTTTGTACTGAATTAACTATTTGTGTTTTCCAATGTTGACAGAAAAGTGGAAATTGAATCCTTATCTAAATTCACTGTACCAGAAATGTAGTTTTAGAGAAAAACGGACCTTACTTATAATCTAGTGTGACACATTTGACATGTAGATGAGGAGAGCAATGCTTGGAGATGTTAAGTCATGTTAGAGTTGTCTTAGGATATAATGACAGAAAAAGTACCAAAACATTGTCTTCTACTTTCTAGAATGAAGTTCTTTTCATTGATCATGTGTTGTTATGTAGACATAGCTATGGTCAAGGCTCTCTACATGGTCACAATTCACTAAAGGCTCTGCTTGTTTATACAAACACTATCTGGTCCTCCAAGTGTCTTTCCTCTTTGTATTGACCCATAATACTTAAATCCTAGGCCACATCATGTGTCCAATCCTTGCTGAATGTAGGATGCTTTTTCCTTAGTCGTTTATTTGTAGCAATAATCAATGTTCCAGATATAAATGAAAAACTGACTAGGCAGTTCACTGCAGTCAATGGCTTGGGATTCTAGAAAAATCTTCTGTAAGACCAGTCACCATAGGCAGCACCTCCACTGCTGGCCTCTTTGTCACAAAAGGGCTTGGAAACCCCCAAAATAACACCCATGTCTGGAATCAGCTTTGAACCTGAGAGGATGCATGGAATATCAGAATCCAGTGAGGTGTCAAACAGGTTCTGTGGTTTATAACTATTCCATTTCCTTTTGGGGACTTCATTATTTTGTCCTAGCAAATGAGAATAATTACCCAACTCGATGTTCTGAGAATATTTTTGCTGAGCTCATATCCCTCTTCCTCTGTTTGTTTATCTGAGGCTCACTCCTATCCTATCACATCTCTGCCTAGAAATGCGATGCAGGTTAATCTCTACATGAATATATATGAATGATTACATTAGTGAAGGCAGCTGAAGTCAATCCATGTAATGGCAATAGTAATAGTAATTGTTATAAAAGTAGCTAACATTCAGCACAATAGTCACCAATCACTTGACAGTCAGTCTGTATGCTAAACTGTCACGTTCTTTATGAAGACCTAAGAATTTACCAAAGGAAAAGTGATATGGTACTCCAGGGTATCAGTTAGGATTAGGTTCAGCTAAATACAGAAGTAAATTCAAGTTAGCCATGGCCTAAACACATAAGACTTTATTATTTCATATAACATGGCCAGAGATCAGCAATCAAGGGCTTCTGTGCATTTCATGAGGTTACAATTCATTACAACTTTTAGTTCTGCTGTGGTCATTTTCTGCCAAGTACAAAATAGCTACTAGAGCTTCAGCTACTACAGCCACATTCCAGCCAGGAGGAAGAACGAAGGGTCAAAAATTTTACACGTTATTTTTACTTTTTTGGAAATTAGTCGTATGACCAAAATCTTTCTAAGGGCTGTTGAGAATCGAAGTTGACATGCATTTGACTAACATTTGGGGATTTTAATGGGGTATATATAGCAGAATCTGCCCTACCACCTACAACTTTTCAGATGACAGACGTGGACAGGAAGCATCACAAGGCCAGAATACGGAGATTTTCAGCAGTGAGAAATGTAAACTTTTCTTTGGAGGGAAAATAGTCTGTGGTGAAACCAGAGATCTGTCAGCATGAAAGCTGCCCACTCTGTCACTTCATTGAAGAAGTTTGCCTTTGAATCATGTAGGCAAGAATTGGGCAAATTTTAGTGAGTGATTATGACAATGTGAAATCAGTAAATTATTACATTGCGAAAGTTTTAGTTTCATGAATTCTTTTCCAGTCGTGGATGGATACGTATGATGGTGACTCAAAGCTTATAGAGGTTATCATCTCTAAGCATGAGATGTCCTTCCTCAAATACTCATGTTGTCTCCCTCACACCTAGGAAGTCCTCAAACTGAAATACTCTATTACTGTAGGTGTCAATTAACTCCATATAGAACAAAATATTCAGTGATGGAGACATAGGAAAGGAAGCATGCAGAAATATGCAATCACTTAATTTTGAATTAACAAGTAAACAAAGCCCCTTTCTCACTGTTCTTGGAGGGCAAGTTCCCTGAATATTGCTATATGGTCTTTGTACTACTTACTCCCAAAGCATTTGGGAAGAAAACACTTCTTTCCAGGCTAGCTGCATCAGAATTGTCTATGGTGCTTTTGAAGACAGATTCTTATATCCCCAAATAAACATACTAAATATGAATGGGTGGTAGGGAGGTAGAGGACCAGATGATTCTTTCCACTTGAAGATACAGGAAAAAATGTAAATCAAAGAACAAAAGAATGGTTAATAGTAAACATCTCCAGATCACTTATAGTTCAGAATAGAGGTAAATATTAGTAAAAATCTGAGTGGTTTGAAATGATTAGCTCAGTGTTGCAATACTGAGTAGAGATACTGGAATAATAGGCCAGGGTACACTCCTTACTTTTTTGTGGGAGCTTCATCAAATATTCCCTCCCCCTTTATTTTGTCATGGTACTAGAATATCACACTCTTAAAAACTGCTTTTATTCATCTGACAACAAACATATTTCTAAAACTCCCCTTTGATCATTAATCAAATAGTTTATGGTCTATAGTATGATATAGCATGGTAGTACGTATATATTTCAGTCTAAGATAGCTTTAATAACTCATAAGGATATATTATGTTGGTAGTTGTATAAATTATGCAAATGTTCTCCATACCAGAAATCAAAAAATATATGGAAATAGGACAAAATTTTAAAAAAGAAAATATAAGTGAACAATTATTTTTTCCTAGACAATAGACACATATATTTGACTACTATTTACCAACAAATGAATATTTTATAACAGACTGAAACTTAAAGAAGTCATGAAAAAAGTACACATTTCGCTTCGGTTTCTCCTTTTTTTGCTAGCTATTTCTGCTCCTGATCACAGAGGAAAGATACAATGCTTTGGATGTATTATTCAGTCAACAAATTTTACTAGGTTCTTTTAATGAGCTAGACATTGTGCTATATTCTGAATACGTAAGACAGTAGGACATGGCTTAATTGAATGAGGAGAAGAAAACTAAATAATTTTAAGGCTGTTCTTGGGGCTACAATAAAGTAATGGGTAAAGTGCAGTGTGAGCAGGGAAAAAAGGAATAACTGTGCCCAAGAGCATTTAGAAAAACTGATCAGAGAACTGGAGTGTGGTTTGAAAATTCAGTTGGTATTAATCAGGAGAAGGGAGCAAGGACGTGTAAGAGGAACTAGCGAGGGGCATGGGCATCTATGCTGGCTTATGTGGGTATATGCAAGAGCAAGGTGGATTTAACTTGCTGACAGTTTGTTTGGACTAGATTTTAGGCTGCAAGGGAGACCTATGCTTCTGGGAAAAAGTACATTTTCAAGGACAGAAATTTTCCTTTAGCCTGAAAAAACTAAAGGAAGGGACAAAATATATAACGAAAACAACAGTTTTTAAGGCACTAAACATAAAGCCACAAAGTACACTGATCCTGAGAGACATAAAACAAATGTGGTGAGAGTCAATGTTGCCCATTTGCAATTTATAATCCCAGACTGTGGTGCAGGAAGGAGCAACCCAAGCAGAACCCTGCTGACTCTGGGAATAGAGGGATGGAGCTGACAGTCTGGTGACACCTAAGAGGCCAGAAAACTTGGAGATACAACAAAGGAGAGAGCTTCCTACCTATGGAAATCCTGACATTTTCAGAGTTCCCCTTGACGACTTAGCACAGCACTGATCACTACAGACTTGTGAAGAGATTGTCTGAGGTGGGGGTTGGGGTGGGAAGGAATACCTGCAAGGATTCCAGATCACAGTTTCTGGCACTTCACACAGAACTGGGGAATAGTGTCTATTCTCTCTAGCCACAGTAGAAAATCTCATAATTCTCAGGATAATGTGTAATCAGACTTCTATGGCTTAAATAGTGGGGAAAATTAGTTCTAAACCAAAACCCATTCTCTTAAATAACAAAGCTTAAAAGCAAGACTCTAAAGGATCAAACTGTTTCCAAGTAACTTGACTACATATATACATATCATTTTAGAAATACAAAAATGTCTATATGCAACAAAGTAAAGCCCATATTTCTACCATCCAATCAAAAATTAGAAGGCATGCAAAGAAGAGGGAAATTATTATCTGTAATGAGGAGAAAAATCAGTCAGTTGATACTGACTCAGGATTGACATTACCATGGAGGAAGACTTTCTCTGTTCTACAGTCCTTCTGGTTGGATTTAGAATCAAATTGACATGAGACAGATTAATACGAGAAAATCAAATTTAATAATTTAATAGATGTACGTATGGGGAATCCACACAAACATGAATTTCCAAAGACGGTGAGGCAACAGGAAGCTTATACAAGCTAAAGAGATGGGTAGGGTCTGAGGATACAAACGGGAGGAATGCCATTAGCAGCAAGATGAAAGAGGTTTCGAAAAACAAAGTTTGCCTAACTATATAAGGAAGTTTCTTAGGTAAAGAGGAGTACCTATTAATAGCTCTCTTTCCTACAGACCCTCTTTTCCAGTGTAAATTCAAGCAGTTTTAGGGGGGACAGAGAGCATTTTCTGTGTCTGCTGGGTTTAAATTACTTTTTTTTTTTAAAGATTTTATTTATTTACTTCACAGAGAGAGAGAGATCACAAGCAGGTAGAGAGGCAAGCAGAGAGAGGAGGAAGCAGGCTCTCTGCTGAGCAGAGAGCCCCATGAGGGCCTCTATCCCAGGACCCTGAGATCCTGACCTGAGCTGAAGGCAGAGGCTTTAACCCACTGAGCCACCCAGGCGCCTGGGTTTTAATTACTTTTAATTCAAAATAATATTTGTGCCGAAATGGCACATTTTGGGGTATCTTATCCTGTACCTCTTCAACATAGATGAAAGGGTTAGTAGACAAAAGACATTAACTCAGTTATTGTAACTACTTTGCCTGTTCTAGAAGCTAAAGGAAAGACTGAATATGTTCACATGTGACATGGAAGACATAAAAAGTTCCACAACAAAATTCTAGATCTGAAAGCAACAATATCTGGAAGGAAAAAATATTCTGGATAGAATTTACAATTGAATAGACATGGCAGGAAGAAAAAGTAGTGAACTTGAAGTCATATTAATAGACCCTATCCGAACATGGAGAAAATAAAAGTGTTAATAAATGAACAGGGCTTTTAGTGAGTTGTAGGACAACTTCAGGCAGTACACTTGAAAGGGGTAGGGACAAACAGAAAATGTATTTTAAGAAATAAAGTTTGCAAAGTACCCAAATTCATAAAAATTATAAAAGCACTGATTAAAGAAGCTCTATAAATTCCAATTAATAAGATACATAGAAAACTACACAGTTACATCATAATAAGATTGTTTTAAATCAAAATTATATATATTCATAAAAAATTTTAAAAGCTCCCAGAGGGAAAAGAAACACATTATACACAAAGGAACAAAGATAAGGATGGGGACATATTTCATATTTCTCATTGAAAACAGTGTGAGTTAGAAGACAGTGAAGCAACATCTTTAAACTATGGAAAGGTTAAAAAAAAAACCCTAGCAAACAAAATTAAAAACAAAAAAAAAACCAGCTATCAATCTAAGGATATTTTTTTCCAAGGGAGAAAAAATAGACATTTTCTGACACACAAAAGCTGAAATAATTAGCATGCCTGTACAACAAGAAATGTAACGGCAAGTCCTTCAAACAGAAGCAAAATTATAGCAGACACAGTTCTAGATCCACACAAAGGACTAGAGTGCACAGGAGATTGTAACAATGTGCATGAAGTTTTTCTAATTTCTAAAATGTATTTGAAATAGTCAACCGTTTAAAAATGATTACAATATATTGGGTACTGTATCATATATGTTGAAATAAAATGTATGACAACAAGAGCACCATGGTTGGGAGGGAGAAAACCATACTGATGTAGGAAGTCATATAATATCACTTCAAGGTACATTGCGATCAAGCATGGATATATATTCTAAGCCTAAAGCAACCACTAAAATAATACAACAGAGAGTTATAATGAATAGGCTAACAAAAGCAATAAAATGTAATTAAAAAGTATGCAAAAGAAGGCAGAAAAAGAGAAACAAGTGAACAAAGAACAGGTACAAAAAATTGAAAACACAGTTATTCTGTGTTCACGGTTGTGTTATTCGGAAAAGATCCATTTTAAATTAAAAGGTGCATATAGATTTAGGTAGATTTAGGTTAATAACGAAAACCTAATTCGAAACCCAAATGCCCATCAACAGGTGACTATAGAAGCAAAATGCAATACACCCATATAGTAGAATATTATTCAGCAATAAAAGAACACATTTTTGATACATACAACATCAATGAATCTTAAAGTTGTTTGGCAAAAAAAACCCACGCAAAATTGAGTACATACTGTATGAGACCATTTATACAAAATTCTAGGAAAGGTCAATGAATCTGTAATGATTGAAATTAGGCCAGTGATTATGTGACGATGGAAAGGTGAAGGATAAAAGAGGGAAAGGGAAACTTTTGGGGGTGATGGCTATGTTCGTTATTTTGATTGTGACAGGAGCTTCACAGGTATACATATAAATAAAAAATTATCAAATGGTATATTTAAAATGTGTGTAGTTTATTGCATGCCATTTATACCTCAACACAGCTGGCTTCTTAAAAGCCATAATGGAGGAGGAAAGTGAGGATAAACCTTAACGTATAGACTGTAGAAAGATTGTGAAGGAACCTTGAATACTATGGAGTTCTAGTTTTGTTCTTCAGGCCATATATTTCAAACTGGGAAGGCAAGTGGGCCGGACCATAAGCACCCATTGCTGTTTTAATTGGATTAGCATTGCCTTTTACTTGTAGAGATGAGACTGTTCTCAGTAAGAACTTGTGCAGTTACTAAAGCAGTGAAAACTACTGCCTTGTTAATAGGGCCAGGTCACCAGCATTGCAGGACTGTGAGGAAGGGGGTGGTCTACTCATTTGTCCATTTCCCTTTTTCTTCTACTTGCCCCATAATCCTTTACTAAGATGATCTGGAAAAATGAATCTCATATTCTCTGTGCCTCTAAAACATTATTTCCTAACGTTTTAAAGGGAGTTGATCTTTTAATTTATATTTTTGATTATTGTTCCTGACTCGAGAGGGCTCACTCACTTTGATTTTTTCTTACCTTGGTGTTCGCCAAAGCATCTGTGCAAGTCTTGCACAAGAGATATTTTAATAAATTGAATAAAATTAAATTATTCACCATACTAGAGAAGGGAATAGATCATTATAAATTAATCTTGAGACTAAATACTACATATTATCTCTTTTTTTTAATTTTTTTTTTTTAATTTACTTATTTGACAGAGGGAGAGAGATCACAGGAGGCAGAGAGGCAGGAGGGGGGGTGGGGAGGAAGCAGGCTCCCCGCTGAGCAGGGAGCCCGATGCGGGCCTCGATCCCAGGACCCTGAGATCATGACCTGAGCCGAAAGCAGAGGCTTTAACCCACTGAGCCACCCAGGTGCCTTCTTTTTTTTTTTTTTCTTAAAGAATAGATGTGCTTAGAGTGGGGTTGTGATATATATATATATAGAGAGAGTGAGGGGTAAATGAAATAGAAAAGGTAAATAAAATATAAAATCAACTTACTTTCTTATCAAATTTGTCAAATATTAACCCTATTTTCCAAAGTTTTCCTTTTTATAGAGTGTGGAGAAGAGAGAAAGAAACTACTTTTTTTTGCACTGCAATTATATCCAAGTCTCATTATGTTAACAAATTTAACCCTCACTACAGTCTTTTAATCTATCCCTTATTAGCTTTCCTTCAGAGATAATGAAGTTGAATCTTTAAACAGTTAAATATATTTACCAAAGATCACAAAGCCAGAAAAAAAGGCTAAGTTAGGATATGAACCTACATGTACTTAATTTGTTCTTTCTTCTAGATCAACGTTTGCAAAACTTGGTTTCCTGGGTCATTACTAACTAGATAATTACAATGAGTTTCACGCAATAAGGGTTGCACTTTTAAATTAGTTTAGGGGGAAAAAGCTGAATAGTAAATTGGGTGTTTGCATATTAAAGGCTCAGTTCACTTCTCAAGAAAAAGAATCTGCTTATACTTGTTTAACTCAGCATTCCATAAACTTATTTAATAACAGTGTCCTTTATAAGACATGATTTAATATAGCATGGATTATTCATTTCATTTTCCACAGCACACAGTTTGAGAAACATTGATGTTGCAATGTCTCAACGTATCATATTTGCAAATCACCTATATAAACAGCTGGGCACTTACTATTCCAGTTTTGACAAGATAATTTGTATTAATCATCTGTAAGTGAAGCTCAAAATGCTAATTTTAAGAAATAGAACTCTTAGAAGCTTTGACAAACATTCCTCAAGCATTTCTTCTTAAACCAGGAGAAAAAAACATCACAGAGCACAAGAGAGGTAGCATTTCAAATAGAAAGTGGTTAAGAGAGCCAACAGTCACTGAGGCATCAAACAAAACACGATGAAAATGCTCTAGAGTGATAAGGGTATTTCAGTGGCAGAGTGATGGTCTGAATGGAGATTTTAAGGGAAGGAAGGAAGTAGAGACAGTGAATAAAGATGCATTTGCCAAGTCTGAGAGGGAGAACCAGGTGGTCCAAGAAGGATTCCCTTTTCAAGGTGGAAAAACTTAGGGATGGCTGCTAACAGAGGAAGTGTCCAGGAGAGAGGCAAAGATTAAAGATGTAGAAGATCCAAAAAAGCAAGCTCTAGTAAGGATCAAGAATGAGTTGAATGTAATCTAGGTGAATCCACACATTGCTGGGAGATAATACATGAAAACATGTTTTTTGGAGAACTATTTAGTAATATGAAGCAAAATCCCCAATATTGATCTTATCTTTGACCTACACCTCTATTTGATAATTTATCCTATGGAAATAATTCAACGGATTGAGGTTTTTGCACATATAATTTTGTCGTGTTGTAAATTATAATGATTGAATATATGTTCCTTAATTTCCACATCTTTTTGATAAGGAATGGGATACTCGATTATTTTTTTCTTCTATACCTTGTTTAGTGCACAATTTATTAGCATTAAGTAGTACTAAACAGTCAACATTTTAGATACCTTAATAATCAGTTGTACTTGGGGTGCCTGGGTGCCTCAATCAGTTAAGTGGCTGACTCTTGATCTCAGGTCCAGTGTTGATCTCAGAGTCATGAGCTCAGGCCCTGCTTTGGATTCCACACTGGGTGTGGAGCAAACTTAAAAAAAAAAATCAGTTGCACTCAAAATATAAACATCATTATATACTAATAAAAAATGATTTTTGCCTTTATATTGAAATAAACTTTTAGAAGAGCTACAACATGGATTTAAATTAGATATTTTACCATTTCATTCTTCCTCTGATTCTGATTGTTAGTCCAATTTTAATTCTTGTCTTTATAGATTTGTCCTAACAATGCAACAATAACTACAAATTTATCCTTTTCCTAGGGATTCAGTTAAAAATAGAGTCATCTCATATCCATCAAGGTTGTAGGATCTAGATTATCTATCTATTCTTTATCAGGACATAGGGTATTGCAACTGCATTTATTCATAAACTATTCAAACTGAGTTCGTTGGTCAGGAAGTCAACAGTTTTACCTCTTGCATGGGATTTGCTGCCTTTTTTATATTATAGTTTATTTTTATATTTTGGTATCTGATGTTTTACATCAAAATCTTTATTCTTAAGTTTTACATGGCCAAAAGTACCTAATCTTTGGTTCTGTCATTATGATATATGGACCTAGCTTATTGGTGTAATTGGAAATGTATGTATATCTTCTCAGTATCTCATTATAATTAGCAGGGTCATCTGGAGGTTTTATGTACATGGAGATGAAGGATATAGTCTGCATTCTCAGTGCTTTTCTTAGGCCAGTTTGCTAATTCATCATTTTGGAACATATAGTTAACCATCCTCTCTTGGTGTGGTTATTGATTGTGAATATCAATTCCTCCTCCATTATCCCCTCTCCTCAGCAATAAAAATAGTCTTTACCCCCTCACCATGATTTGTCTGCCCTAGGAAACATTTACAAACAGTCCGTTCAGCTAATTCTATGCATATATTATTGTGTATCCTAGCCAGGACTCTCGCTTTTTAAAATGTATTTTACATATTAAGTTTCATCTGAAGGAATGCTTAATCCCAAACAGTGACACAATGGATGAAAATTTTCCCAAACAATGACACAATGGATGAAAATTTTAAGTAGAAAAAAAATCTTTCAGTGCAGGAAGGATTTTGAACATGAAATCATGCCAAAATAACAATCACCTACTGTATGTAAATGTAATCAAAATAAAGATCATTTATTTATGGAGAAAAAGCAAAGCAGAAAAATATTGTATTCCAGTTGTAGACTTATTCTCTATTTTCTTCATTTTGAATGAAGCGTTATGTCAGGAAATTGATTGACTAGGTTTGACTTTGTTTTTATCTTAACTGATAAATGTTGTGATAAGTTTTATAAGACCATGAAATTGTATTGTTGCCAAATGGCATGCTTATGCAAATTCTCCAGAAGTCTTTTTTTCTAATGATAATTATAGTTTCCATGTCATAAGTACCTATTATGTGGCAGGCACTGTGAATAGACTATCTAATTAATTTTTCAGACAACCCCACGAGAAAGGTATTACTATCCCCACATGTGGATGAGAAAACTGAAGATAAGAGAGGTTAAGTAATTTGAAAAAGGTCATTCAGCTAAGTGCCAAAGCCAATATTTAAAGGCAAGCATATTTGAGTCCAAAGTTAGTATGCTCTCCCCTTACATTTTGCTGCCTCTGTCTTGTAAGTCAAAGAGAGATAGGAAGAGGATATGAAAATGACCATTTTAGCTTTGGGGGATACTTAATGGCTAGAGTAAAACACACACACACACACACACACACACACACACACACACACTCTTTAAATGTTGAATTGAAAATGTATGCACATCTTTTCTATGTATTTGTGTGTATTGGTGTATGTGTATCTCTCTCTATAAAATTACTAAATCTTGGATTTTTAAATATTGGTAAATACTTTGAATCAAGCCTTAAAATATTTACAGCTGAGTGTAGGTGTTTACTTGATTATGTACTGTTTTGCTTGGACAAAAGTAGCTATCTCACAATGCCACAAGAGTGTTTAATGTTCCACTAGTCTAAAGAAGCTGATATATTTTTGAAACAGTGTTGCAGAATTTTATTTATGATTATAGATCTGTCTGATGTTCAGAAACCTTTTTCAGTTTTCTCACTTTCTTCTTTGTTGTAACAAGATTTCATAAAAAGCATATGCTTACAAAGTGCTGATTAGATCAAGCTGGGTGAAATGGGTAACACCTTGGAAAAACAGTACCATATCAGACATCAAAATAACTTCAAAAATTTGGAAAAGTGTCCATAAACAAATAGGATAAAATGATGTTTGCTGACGAGGAAGGAAAAAACAAGAAAAATATAAACTGAAAATTGTATATGAGTAGTTACTCGTGCCTTTAGAGCAGGGGGGAAAAATCCGCAAGGTGCCGCTAATGTAATGCAGCTACTAGGAAAGTGTGTGCAGACCTTGTGCATATTAACAAAGGCATCTGGGGTGGGGGGTGAAGGTAGTGTCCTTGCAATCTCAGTTACTCGTCAGAGCTGACCTCTTCCTAGCTCCTGATGGTGATTGTACTGACACCAACACAGGACTTTCACTATGCAAAATTCCATGGGAACACAGTTCAACAGAATATCGTAACTTCTCTCCATATTAGCAGATGGAATTTGAAATGTTTCTTCCATGATTCCAACCTTGGTGGCAGAAAAGAAAAGAAGGGAAACAGAAAGTTCTCTTTTGCCTTCATGTAAATGTTAGTAATCTTATTAATAATGCTAATAATAGTAACCAAACATTTAATAAAGACATTATTTATTACAAAAATAAAATGATCACCTGAGTAAACCTCAACCGAGGTTTAAAGAGATGAAGTCAATGACTAACATCACAGTCTGGTAGGTATTGGTGTTGGGGCTTAACGCAGACATGTTGGGTTTACAATGCCTACATTTTAAATTCCTTCTCCTGCCACTGGCTTCTCTGGCAGCTGCTCAGATCCATTCCTTGTGGCAGAGAAATATGAGTTACCTGGCTTCCTTCACATAAGATCTTTTGGACTTTGGGGCCTGTTAGTGCTTCCCAGTGACTCCTTTCTACTGCTTTATACTCTCCAACCCATTTCCTCCACCTACATTCTGCCTTTCACTAGTGCCTTCCTCTGATTGGAATACCTACCTTAAATTGGAGGAGAGATTTGCTTCTGCCCACTAGATAGAGCATGGTTACCCTCCTGCAGGCCTGAGGAGAGAAGCTATCCCTTCTGCATTTCCCTCCTTTTTACTGTTCTCCTTCATCCTGATACTACCTCACCTTACCATAAAAAAAAATATTTTGTCTTTTATCCTGGGATGATTTATATTAACTAAGAAAAACTATATGCTTAAGAAATCAAAGGACCCAAGGATTACACGGAAAAACAAATTCTTCAAGTTTTGGGAAGTGATAGCACTGGATAGAAAATTAAAGCTAAGATCTAAAGGGCAAAGATACAGAAGACAAAGAAATATCTCAAGACGGATGGTGGTGGCTGATTCTATTTGCGTTAAGGATATACTGGATATCAAGAGCTAAAATTAATCAGTTTAATAAGAGTTTTCCTACTGCCAGCTGTTCGGCTGGATGCTAGGGAGAAAACCAAAGTCCCTGCCTTCACAGAGACTGGGAGGCTCCAAAATCAATGGGGAGTAATTAGAATAAAGAGTAACAAAAACTCTGGCAATGGCCAGCAGAGAGTAATGATGCTGCCTCTGGGAGGGTTACCTATTTAATCCCAGGGATTACACAGAAGAATGCCTTTGATAAATGATGTTTGGTCAAATCTTTTGATGAACAACTTCAATAACCACGTAGCTGATCCATCTGGCTCACTGATCTATTAGTAGTCTGACTTCCTCATAACTGATGATAAAAATACGAAGCTTGAAAAATCTTGATTGTGAGATGCAGAAGTTAGAGTAAGAAATCATTATAGAGTTTATCACTAGTGGTGATGATGGTGATGATGATGATGATAAAGTATTCAAAAGTTCTCACTGTAGCCCAGCATTATGTGTCTGAGTAAGTCAATAAATACCAATGACTCTATAATTCTATCTGGATAAAAGTAGAAAATGTCGGGCGCCTGGGTGGCTCAGTGGGTTAAAGCCTCTGCCTTCGGCTCAGGTCATGATCCCAGGGTCCTGGGATCGAGGCCCACATCGGGCTCTCTGCTCAGCAGGGAGCCTGCTTCCTCCTCTCCCTGTCTCTCTGCCTGCCTCTCTGCCTACTTGTAATTTCTCTCTCTGTGTCAAATAAATAAATAAAATCTTTAATAAAAAAAAAAATCTTTTAAAAAAAAAAAAAGTAGAAAATGTCATACTCTCGCCAAGGCTGTTGATCTTTCCATTAGTAAAGAGGTTCTGAAACACGGGAAGAATTTCTCCTCTTCTCTCCTATGCATGACACTTACGCCCCACTCTTGATCTCCTCATTACTGGAAGCTTCTTTCCTTCTAAGCATAAGCCTCTGGCTTCTGAATTTAGATCAATAGCTCAGGCATCTTTTTAGAGCTGCAGGCAGGCCTATTTTCCAGTTACCTCTTCTACATCTCCAAGGCATGTCTCCCACAGACTGAGAATGTTCAAAACTGAATGAATCATTTCTCTATCTTCAAACTTATTTGACTCAGTCCTCTATTCACTCCCAACACCCCATCAAAGACAAACATTATTTGTCTCTTTTAAATAGCTATTGACAGTTGGCTTTATCTAGTGTCACTTTTTTTCCCCTCTACTTTCATTGATCTTTCAATTTCTTGAACACCTCACTTTTATTATTCTCTTCTCCAGGCCCTGCAAACATGCTTTCTCTCTGAAACTTTTTCTATCTACTCTATTCCTTACACCTATGAATTCCTATTCAAGCGTCAGGTCTCAATTTAGATGTCACTTCCCCCAGAAGGTTTTTTCTGATACCCATAGTTTGTATTACAACTGCATTTCCCTCCACTCATTTAAAAATATTTATCAACCACCATATATGTTCTAGGTACTGTTGATTTTTTAATGATTCTCATAAGGACAGCAACCAAATAAGGACAGGCCTGGAAAGTTGTAGAATACCCATAAGCATGCCAAATAAGTATTCGTTGGATAGATATTTAGGTTATGAAGAAATCAGCCAGGCTGAGAAGGGAAGTGAGAGCCTTTTGAGCACAGATGACAGTGTGAGTCAGTCACAAACAGATACAGGATTTGGGGTAGATAACTGACTGTGGAAGTAGTGGAGGGATTCTTCATGGGTAAACAGAAGTTTATAACAAACATACAATATGCTTATCAAGTACATTGGTTAAAAAAGAGGAAGAGAGTTGGGGCAATAACTAGAAAGCTATCTGAAAATAAGACTTGGTGCTATTAATTTGTTTTCTGTAAAATTTTGAGAGACATGTAACTTGAAGATACGTAACTTGAAACAAAGAGCTCTACCTTAAATGCAAGAAGAAGGGGATTTAATTCAGGGAGGAAAACTACAATTATGGTAGGACGGAAAGGATACTAAAGCCAGGATAGAAGGACTCCTTGGCCAGGAACAAAGGAAGGAAAATACTGGTGGAATTGAAGGAAAAGTAGGGATTTTATCATTATTCTTATTGGTTGCTAGAAAGTGAGAACACAGAAAATTACTTTTTTCAAAAACTTCATTATCTCTATGAAGAAAACATTGTTGCTTGCTGAAAGTTAGGAAGGAAAATATAAGAAGAATGATAATGTTTTGGAATAGCCAAGGCAGGAAAGAGAATGGGGTTGGAACTTGAAATATGTGGAGAGGTCTACATTGTGCTAGTAGATTGTAGGGTGACTCTTTCTACTTTAAACACAACAATGATAAATCAAGAGTTTCCTGGGAGTAATACAAATGTTTCAGTAGTGGAAACATCCAATCAAATTTAAAGTGTTTTATTTTATTTTATTTTATTCATTTATTTGACAAAGAGAGAGACAGTGAGAGAAGGAACACAAGCATGGGGAGTGGAGACTTGGGGCTTGATTCCGGAACCCTGGGATCATGACCTGAGTCAAAGGCAGATGTTTAACGACGGAGCCACCCATGTGCTCCAGTGCTTTGTTTTGTTTTTTTAAGATTTTATTTATTTATTTGACAGACAGAGACAGCAAGAGAGGGAATACAAGCAGGGGGACTGGGAGAGGGAGAAGCAGGATTCCCACTGAGCAGGGAGCCCGATGCGGGGCTCGATCCCAGGGCCAAGGCAGATACTTAATGTCTTAGCCACCCAGGTCCCCCAATTTTAAAGTGTTTCTTTAACAGAGCCTATAACTTTTACCCTCAGCCCTTCCTCTGAAACCCTGCTTTTCCCTTAGATGACAGTGCTTCTGCAAATTTCCTGGGAAGAGATCTGCTTTCTAAATTAGGAGATGTTGAACTGGCCCCTCAAAATCATATTCCTAGATCAGACTTGCAAGAAACTCCATTAGCCAATCCAGATTTAGTTATCTATATTGATGGCTCTTAGGCCAAAAATTCTGAAGGGAAATATCAAGCTGCAGATGCTACAACTACTAAATATGAATTACGAGAAAATTTAACTCCTCTCAGCCTGCAGAATTCTTCGCCATCACTCAAGCATGTGAAGTAGCAAGAGGTAAAGCTCCAAGTATTTACACTGACAGCAGGTATGCTTTTGGAGTGGTCCATGATTTTGGTATGTTCTGCAAATGGTAAGAATTTTTAACATCAAATGGTGAACCTATCAAAATGGATCTTATGTTGCTGATCTCCTCTCTGTACTATTATTACCTTCACAATTTGCTATTATCAAAATTGAGGCTCATACCCACCGGTCAGACCTTGAATATCAGGAAAATGCTATGGCTGACTTTCATGTGAAGGCTGCTACTCAAGGCATTTTGGATGCACAAAATCTCTGTAATTTAACTGAACTTCATAAAATATATCCAAATCAGGTTACTTCTGACAACTCATGTAATAGATGAAAAATTTTGTCAGATATTGAAAAACAAAAATGGCACAAGAAGACTGCAAATTTAATGAAAAAAGAAGAGACCCAAATAGCTGTCTGGTGCTTCCTGAATCTCTCAAATTTCTACTCTTATGAGCATTTCACATGACAACCCACCATGGAATTAACAATATGACTCAAATTATAAAAAATACTGGTGGGGAGGCTCAGTTGGTTGAGTGTCCTACTCTTGACCTCAGCTCAGGTCTTGATCTTAGGGTCATGAATTCAAGTCCCACATTGGGCTCCACACTAGGTGTGTGTGTGTGTATACTAGTGGGGGAGATATATATATATATATATATAATTGGGGGGTGATTGTTTTATTTTAATCTGGCATTACAGGTTTATAAGCTATGTTTAACCGGTCAGTCACAAATCCAGGTAAAACTATTGAAGTAGCTCTAGGGGTTGTTCCCTCACCATCAAGACGATTTGAACATTTACCATTGGAATTCATTCAATCGCTTCCTAATATAAGATATCAGCATGTACTTGTAATGTTGTGTCTGTTTTATAGATGGGTAGAAGCTCTCCCTGACAGAAAGCTGATGCTGCTACTGTAGCAAAGAAATTAGAAAATGTTCTCCCACTATGGGGAACTCCATGCAAAATTTCAAGTGGTCGAGGTACTGACTTTACTGAACAGGACATAAAACCGTTGGACAAGGTTATTCAGACATTGTGGCGCTATCATTCTATCTGTCATCCTCAGCCTTCAGGGAAAAGTTGAACATACTAATCAATGGCATTTTGAAAATGAAATCAGCAAACCAACTGAAACCACAGAATTCCCATGGCCTAAAGTATTACTGTTACCCCTTATGACTTTAAGGTCAATACCTTTTGGGAAACATAAATTGACACCATATGCAATCATCATTGGGGACCTATGCCCTTGATGATAGTCCCATATACAACCTTCCCTTGTGAATTCTGGTATGACTCAATTCTATAAAGCACTATACAATATTCAAAAGCTTAGTTTTAACAAGTCAAGGAGACTTTCAGAGATCCTCCACATGATGAAGACTTCATACCCTGTATGCCAGAACTTGGAGAGTGGCTGTTCTGGAAGAGATATCAGTGAAAAACAGTACCTGAACCTTGATGGCAAGGGCCCTACCAGGATTTTTTTAAAACTTGTCACACAGTAGTAAATTACAGGGTCCCTCTAACCTTGTCCATATCTCTCAATTAAAGAACTTCCCCAGACTTTGGACTTGCCACCTAACAGCTGAGTTGAAATTAAGGGTTAAAAAAAAAAAAAGTTTTCTCCTGACACAAACAGTAGCACAATGTAGACAACTTCTGCCCAAAATCATGGAACAAGATTCTGCAGAATTCCTCATTTTTTTTCCCCAGGACTTAATTTTACAACAATTGTTGTGTTATTACCACCTTGCAAAGTAACTCAAGATATTTAAATTCATTCTTCACTTTATGTTGGGAATTCTTCCCACCTGGACTGAATATCCCCTGAGGTCCACCATTCAATGAATAGCTTTTTTACTAGCCCAAATGATTGTTGGTCATGTAGCTGTTTAAATGTTCAAGAAAATTCCTGATTAATATTATCATATACTCCTATACATGTTTGGATGACTAATTCAGGAATATAGCTTTATGAAAAGATCTGGTATACTTCTCTTGGCCATTCAACTTTATGGCTGACTAATCTGACATTGGGAAGAACCCTTAAAGGTCAAAGGATGGACCATAGCCACTGTTAACTTCATTGCTGGTAACCTATCCTGTGAATAGAGAACCTTAATGGTAATGGACCTGATTTGGGGCCTGTTCCAGACTCACTCTGTAAACAAACCCTTTGGTTTGATTCAGACAAAGGAGACTAGGTTCCTATATATATAAAATGACACAGATTTACAATTAGATAATGACAACAATACCTTCAATTAAATTGTCAGGGAAATTATTGAAGCTGTACACTGGTTCAGTGAAAAATCAGTAGGTAAATGGAATACTTCCATAATGCCCCAATTATATAAAGTAAATGACAGCTTCACTTATTGGAGAGACCAATATTCAGGAAATAAATTGGAAAAAAATCAATCATTTATCAACACTAATATGATGTATAGAGTCCTAAACCAAATTCATAGGAATTTTTTGTTGTTGTTGTTCCTTTTTTTTTTTTAAAGATTTTATTTATTCATTTGACACAGAGAGAGAGATTACAAGTAGGCAGAGAGAGAGGAGAGAGGAGGAAGCAGGCTCCCTGCTGAGCAGAGAGCCCAATGTGGGCCTCGATCCCAGGACCCTGGGATCATGACCTGAGCCGAAGGCAGCGGCTTTAACCCACTGAGCCACCCAGGCGCCCCTGTTGTTGTTGTTCCAAATCAAATTTAAACCACAGCCCTTTAAGACGGGAGTGTGCTGATGCCTACATGACAAAGAATAACCATGATGTCCACCTTTCCTCTGATTGGTGGGTCATGGGATCCACACTAACTCTCTCTCTTAACAATACTAGCTTATTCATCCTTGGTGGTAGTAAGATACAGAGAGTTTTCCTACTCAAATGGACCCTGTGGTTTAGGTTATCTTGCTCCCCAAATGACTAAAGATGAGTTCTTAAATGCTGGCCAGATTCTAAACTCAGGACCACTTATATATAAAGTGACTCCTCATACGGGAGAGTCTCATGAACTTCCAAACCATGTCATTCAAAAAAGCTCTGGTTTCCATACATTTGTCAGAAGGCTTTTTCCTCAATTAGGAGGTAATTAATTAGAAACACTTCTTACTAGTATTTCTGCAACGATTGAAAAAAACTTCAGTGATCCCTTAAATGCTCTCTAAGCAGTACAAACTGAAATCAATGGTTTATCTTCAGTGATACTCCGAAACAGGAGAGTCTTTGATGTCCTTACTGCTCAACGAAGAGATGTGTGTGCTATAACTGGTGAAAAATATTTCTATGTTGACAGATCATTTGTCACAATTGTTATCCAAATCTAAATGATCTTAAAGACCAGAAATATTTTTCCATCAGATAAATGACACCTCTTCCATAGACCTGGTTCAGTTTGTTCAACCTTGGATTCTGGTAATCTCTGTCCTGGGGAAATTTTTAATCCTTGGTAAGTGTTCTCCTTATAGATATCACATGAACCTCTCCTTTGTGTACTCTGGAGGATTTTAAAAAAATGTTTTTTAATCTTTAGTTTTATTTTTTTTAAAGATTTTATTTATTGGACAGAGAGAAACACAGGAAGAGAGGGACACACAAGCAGGGAGAGTGAGAGAGGGAGAAGCAGGCTTCCCGCTGAGCAGGGAGCCTGATGTAGGGCTCAATTCCAGGACCCTGGGATCATGACCTGAACCGGAAGCGGACGCCCAATGACTGAGCCACCCAGGAGCCCCTGGAGGATTTTAAATACCTGTCAGCAGCCACTTACACACCAAACCATATCTATCCATTAGGATCAGGCAACTAGATGAAGTCAACATTAACCACACAAATGACGAAGATGTTGACTGCCTACGTGACCCTCCAACCCAAGTTTCCAACTCCCCTTATGGGAACAGCTAATACATGACTCTTCATCCTGACTACACCAACTGTGGTAACTGAGAGCAATGCTACTGGTTGATCATGCTCTCAGTCGGCTGAGAACTTGACCAAAGAGAGGAAATTGTTAAAATTAAATACAAATAAGAGCGCACTTGAAAATTCCCTAAGCAGATAAAACCAGTTAGTCATACAAGCAAAGTGTAATTTCAGTTATTTTGCAAAACAAATGAAGTCAACTCGACTTGGGTCTCTTCTTGCTTACACGTCTGAAAATCATTAAGTGAAACTTAAACAGGTCCCCAAAATTGATATGAAGTCACCACTAACTAATTCCCTTTCGTTTCAGAAAATCCTAATATTATAACCAATCACTGTAAAAATTAAACATTCACTGCCCTTACAGTATAAAAGCTGCCTTATAACAATATACCTTTGAGCCTCATTCATGTTTTGGTTTGAGTGCTCCTAGTTTGCAAGCTGTCTTTTTGGTGTGTGCACAATAAGCTTTCACTAATTACTGCTTAAGTGATTCGCTGGTTTTGCTTCTGTTTGTTATGAACTTTTGACTGGGAATCATAAATTAAAGTTTTATCACTCCAGAAAATAGATGATTATGAACAATTCCTGAATTTTTCTCCTGTCATCATTTTTGTTATTGGCAGGTGTTCTACAATCTTCTGTAGTCTATTTTAGTCACTGGTGCAAATGGAAGCTATACAAATGCTTTCATAGAAGTATGAGCTAAATTAAAGCTAACAAATCCATGATCGAAAAAGGGAGTTAATGTGAAAAGTATAATGTAGATTCCATTTATGTTCATTTTTAAAAAGTAGCAAAAGTACTATAAGGTAATGCATTTGCGGTTAGAACTCTATTAGTCCATTAAACATGAGTCATAGTTTTCTTTCAGCACATCTTAATTTTCAAAGTAAATATTTTTCTGAAAGCTAGGTATATATTTTGAAGAAAATGAAGTTTGTTTTATTCATGGTTGGGAGATTTGCATGTACTATATGATTGACACAGAAAGAAATATTATGTTGAACAATTTTATGGCAGATATGCCCAAGGCAATTCAGATGAGAGAATTAATAACAATGCAAGCAAAAGAAATTCCTTATTAAAATTTTGTTAAATGGAAGTATAATTCATTAAAGATTATATCATTATAAAAATCCATCATGCCAGTGGGGACTTCTATGGCCTTGCTTAGTAAATTTTACATGATTTTTATGTCCTGAAATTGTGTAAAGTTAAACTTCCTTGTGCCCTCAAATGTTAGATTTTTTTTTTTATGGAGCACCAAAATAACTAGCACAAAGTCTATAACCATGTTGAATTCCTCAGGCATTTTAACATTTCAAAGAAAAAAATAAAATCATATTCAAAGTTCTTTACAAAGCCTTCCTCTGATAATAAAATGAATGTATTTGCATTAGAAAATTTAGGAGATAAATGCAAACTCTTGATTTCAATTGTAGTTTCTCCTATATCCTAATATGTATGTTTTTCCATAGTTGACATCTTACTAAATGTAGCAAATATGAATTTTACATTCATGCGAACTCAAGTGTGAAATAATTGTATATTTTTTTATTTCTTCGTAACAGACTTTCACTTCTAACTCGAGCCTCTATTCTGCCTGATGACAGAAAATTTGATGTAGTTATTTCAGACTTATACTTGGTCCCTTTTGGGTAAGACAAGTCAATCTAAGTTTCTTTTCCAGTAGGCTAGCATCTAACTTCCCTGGGCCCTCCAAACTATTGGTTTGTTGAGAACTAGTGGGTGTGTCCATAACCTCCCTGGAAAACTATTAAGATATAACCAATCTGGCTTAGGTCTTGCCTTACCAGGGGAAAGAGATTTTATTAAATTTATAATATATTAGAATCATACCCATTCCATTTTAAACTGAATAGGAAAAACAACTCATTGCTTCTCAATCCCAGCTGAAAGGATTTCCCATGAGATGGCCCCAAATATACACAAGTAGTACTCTAGTAAGCCTTGTCCACTGTATTCTGCCTTGTTGGAAGGTAATGTGGTAAAATGGAGCTAATATGGACGTGCTGATGCCCTCTTTTAACTGGAGATGGAACATGCTACATATAAACAAGAGCCTCAGGCATGCTGCTCCCTAGAGTTTCAGCCTGAATAGCTTGCTACCTTAGGTTTTCTGATTGCAAAAGTTAAAAATTTGACCACTCCTTTGGGGATAGATGTCTTCCTTGTGGAATCATTCTGGTGATTCTAGCTCTCTATCTTCTTTGCACATTTTTAAGTCTTTACTTCCTCTACCACTTCAAAACTCCTTTTCCCGCTCAGAAAAATTGATCAAGTCCAAAATGAGGGACATTAGTTTCTCCAATATTTATTATTAATTGCATAAAATCTACATTTGGCTTCCTCCAGGGTTTAGGTATTTTCATTTTCAAAATACCCATGCTAGCAATTCAGAAATCTCGGCTTTCAAAAAATGTGACCCTGCTATATCTGTAAAGATTATTCTACATTATCTTTTGATACAGAATGTTTTTAATTCAGTGAAGGAATAGGCTCAAGAAATGGTTTTGGTAGTGAAGGTACAATGAGGTCATTTTGGTAGAAACAAAAAAAGCAGTTAGTATTTCCAATATATATTAAACGTGTATGAAATTTCATACCGCTTTTACTCACTTGACATTATAAGATGAAAAATCCCTCGTATTATTATCACGTCTCCTTAAATATACTCATGAGGTATTTTTGAGATTCTAACTGAATCAGGCAGCTCTTTTGCACCACTTCATATTCTATCTGCCTCAACTGTACTTGTTTCACATAAGTGAGGTCTCTGATTAATTTTGCACAAGCGCAAACTCAAAGCGCCTCACATCATGCTCTCACCCTGTGCCTCCCATTCTCAGGCTTCTCTGTGTATGATAACAAAAGACTCCAGGTGCCTGGGTGGCTCAGTGGGTTAAAGCCTCTCTGCCTTCTGCTCAGGTCATGATCTCGGGATCCTGGGATGGAGCCTAGCATAGGGCTCTCTGCTCAGCGGGGAGCCTGCTTCCTCTTCTCTCTCTGCCTGCCTCTCTGCCTGCTTGTGATCTCTCTCCCTCTGTCAAATAAATAAATAAAATCTTAAAGAAAAGAAAATAACGAGAGACTCCACTTAGCACTGATGATAGGAGCTGACATAGAACAAGAGCGAAGCTAGATTGCCCACCAGTGCAATAGCAATAAAGACTTAATTGCTAGTGGTCAGTGAGGTTGTGATAAGTCCTGACATGCAGTGATATCATAATTACTGTGCTTTTGCCTGAGGTTAATTATGATGAGTTGCAGGTGACAGAGGAAGCATCACGAAAGGTAACTGTGGTGATTAAATGATATGGAGACAACAGTTATTTTTAAATTGTGCTCTATCCTTATGACTGCATTAGGAGGTCTTGAAAAAGAATATGATGGTCATGAAAGCCAACAGCTAAGTAAGGTAAGACACTCTGAGAAAATGGGCAATTTTGAAGGAGACACTCATTTCTTGCAGGCACAGACCAAACTGCTTAAAATTGAACCCATTATTTACAAAGCTATAAAGAGCCTCAAAGGAAACTGTATATACAGCTTTGAGAAGCCTCCAATACCTAAGTCAGCGCTCTAATAGGAAAAGCAAAGCAGATCCTGGAAACTTCTATCTTCTGTGTAGGAACATTTGACGGGCTGAGCCTGAAACTCATGTGCTCCTCACATTATCTGAACCTTCCAGGCCAGGAAAAAGATCCCTCTTCACCTTCTCCCAAAGGCATGTCCTCACTGGAGATTTTTATTCTCCTCAGATTCTGCATTTCTACCCCTAGTGTTTCCAGCTTGGTAACGAGGCCAAGGTCTTTTCAGAATCAGAGCTCTAAGAGGAAAAGCCCACATATTGAAGGAATTTCAGGACCTAACTAAAATATAGTGTCAGTAACCCTGTAAACATATTTGGGATTGGATCACGAGGATGTTGCAACAAGAGACAAAGAATCTAAGGCTTGATAGAAGTTTCAAAAATGTGGAAGCATGTAAACATGATTTGGAATTCAGAGTTCTGGCACAGGGACCTAAATTGGTCTCAGTATATTGTTGAATAGCTCTCTAAAACCTCAGAGGAACGATGAGCCATAGTGAATTAGCAGAGAGATCCAGATATTTTTGGCAAATTGTAAGATGTATAAGAAGTCTCAAAAATACAAGAATATAAGAATTGGGGGTGCCTGACTAGCTTAGTGAGTAGAGCATGAGACTCTTGATTTGTGTCTAAGACCCATGTTGTGCATAGAGCTTACATTAAAAAAAAAGAAAGAGAGAGAAAGAGAGAGAGAATATTGGACTTGATTTTTTATGAAAACCCCAGAATGTGCACCATAAAGCATGTTCTCTTGTAAGGGTCCAGAGTACACCCCTGCAGAAATCCAGTGTCATGTGCACTGATGGAGGGAATGGAGGAGCTGGCATTTTTGAGAAGCACAGTGGTAACTGACCTTGATAAGCTGGCGTTACATCTACTAGATGTTAGAAAACAAAAACAAAACTCCCTAGCATCCCTATCAAGTAACTATCAGAGACAAAGGGGCCATAATTGCTATAATAGGCATTAAAGCCACAAGGGCAATAATCAGTGTCTACATCCACCAAGATCTGTGGCAATGACTAATAGATCATGGAATTACTAGGGTCAAGATAGATGAATGGCCAAATAAGTTGGAACTCAACTTGTCTAATAAAAAACAACTGATAGCTGGTGAGTAGAGGTTGATGTCAATTTCTATACTGGACAATTGAAGCCCCTCACTAGTTCATCACCACAGAGTACTTGAAGCAAAAAGGAGCAAATTCAGAAAGTGACCTGAAGCTTAGGGTAAGGTCAGGGTAAGGTTTCATTGGGTAAAGGAAAATGTCTAGACTATTTAATAACAGAAACAGGTTCTGAGCTGACAATGTGAGAAACAATGTAGCTCATGATTAATACTTCTTGTCTGGCTACTAAACAATAATGTGTTAGCTAGCAGAAATCTTTAAAAACAAAAATACTATTGAATTTAGTTATTTAGTTAATGGTGACAATTTGATAGATACTATCAATATATGTCACCTCCTCTTAGATGAACAAAATGCCAAGAAGCACTGGTATAACGATTATAGAACTTTGTCCAATATTAGATCTACCGAAAATGCTTTAGGCTCAAATCCAGATATTATTTTGAATTGAACATATTCAGCACTTTAAATCCATCTAACTGGAACTTTCTCCTTAAGTATGATTTTATTTATGTTAAAATGAAACGCTTCATTTCAGCACAGAAATCAATGTGTTTTCAGTTCAGTTATTCTACGTAGAAAGAATTTTATACATATTATTTATCTACATAATACCATTTAATATATGATAGACATACCACCTATATGCAATGCTTATATAGTATTATATATACAGTGTTATAAATACGGATTAGATATTTTCATCAAATTGCCCACCTTAGAAGTTAAAGCCTCAATATAGCATGATTTGCTTTAGAGCTACATCAAATATTTCATGTAGACTAAGATAAGTAAAGCACATGTGTTTCAAAAGAGATTCATAATGAAGTTATTAGAAAGGTAGGTAAAAGGATTTTAGGCACTAAATTCAACAACATATTTTATCTAGTATATAATATGTTTGTTAGGTAGAAGAAGCTAGATATGAACAGTGGAAGGAAAGTCCTAAGGAATCTTCATCCCTTGACCAGAAAGATTACTGGGTCATAAATTCTTGAGGTAGGAATGGCAGAGTAGACGGTTCGTTAGACACGCGCTGGAAGCAAAGTTGGTGATAAATAGGTGTCACATTAGAAGCCTCAGAGCACAGCATCCTGACTTTGGGACTTACATCATCCTGATCCTGTGGCTTCCAACACCCTGGGCAAACAGAGCAAGACCGGCAGGTATGGCGTAGGCACTCCCCTCTCCCACCTCTGCCCAGGGTAACCCTTCGTTCATTATAACACATTTGCACTGCAGTTACGGCCCCTCCCCTGGGTTCCTGCACAAACTTTGTGCGGTTAAAAAGTCCCCCTCCCAACTTGTAGGTGGCGTCCCCCAAATGATTGGAAGCTGGCTCCATTAGAAACCACCCTATCCCTGACACTAGACCCCGCCCCGGCACGGAAGCGAGAACACAAGGAGAAGGAAAAAACCCTCAGGGCAGTAGCCACCTCTGGGCCCGCTTCCTCCCCCAGCTTGCGAGTATCCTGTCCTTAATAAAATGGTTTTCTCCTTTCGCTTCGGGCAGCGATCTCTAATTCTTTATTGCGTAGGTGCCAAGAGCCAAGACACACCCTCTTGCGCTGACACATTTATATAATAATTGTATTTTTCCTTTGGAAATGTTTCCTTCAGTAGCAATATTTTTATTTCTTAAAAACAAGCAAGTTTTAAATAGATAAGTGTTTGTGCAACATTAACTTAAGATTGTATAGTTAATCATGTTATTGACAGTATCAGAAAGTAAAAAACAATAGCTTATGCAAGTTACAGGTGTCAGTACGTTCTTCAGCTCAGATGGAAGACACAAAGATGTTTTTTCCTGTTTGCTCAATTTAACATATTCCTTAAGAAAACACTTTCCAGGGACGCCTGGGTGGCTCAGTTGGTTAAGCACCTGCCTTTGGCTTAGGTCATGATCCCAGGGTCCAAGATCGAGTCCGCATCTGGCTCCTTGCTCAGCGGGGAGCCTGCTTCCCTCTCTGCCTCTGCCTGCTTGTGCTCTCTCTCTTGACAAATAAATAAAATCTTAAAAAAGAAAAGAAAAGAAAACACTTTCTAGTGAACAACATATTTCACTATCTTACTAAAATAATATATTTTATTTTATTATTATTTTCTTATTTGACACACAGAGAGAGAGAGATCACAAGTAGGCAGAGAGGCAGGCAGAGAGAGAGGAGGAGCAGGCTCCCCGATGAGCAGAGAGCCCAATGTGGGGCTCCATCCCAGGACCCTGAGATCAGCGTAGTAGCTTATCAATAGCAGAAATTTATTTCTCACAGTTCTGGAAGCTGAAAGTCCAAGCTCAGAGTGCTAGCATGGCCTAATGAGGGACCTCTTCCAGGCTGCAGACTTTTCCTTGTGTTCTTATATGGTAGAAGGGGCAAGGGAACTTTCTTTAATAAGGATGGGCTTCTTTAAAAAAAAAAAAAAGAAAAAAAAAAGGATGGGCCTCTTTAATAAGGATACTAATCTCGTTCATAAGGGATCCGGTATCATGATCTAATCACCCCCCTCCCAAAGGCTCCAACTCCTGATATCCTCACCTTGGGCATTAGGCTTTAACATATAAATTTGGGGAGGACACAAACACTGGGACCACGGCAAACTAGAAACATTAAAATGGTAGGACTATGTTCTGGAGAATAATATAACCGATGAGTAAAAATGGACCAAAAGCTCATGATTAATTAGGAGCAGTTCTAACTGCTCCTAAACCAATTGCATTTTGCTCAGAAAATATTATCAGTGCAGGTTTGACCTGAAAGTCCCGTAAGACTCTCAGAACACTTTACTTAGTTCTAAGTATGGAGAACAAAGGGCCTCCAGGCATTTCATATTTTGTGCTTTCCTTGTGAATGAAAATTATACTCACCTCTAAGTGTATTGAATGCCCAACATAGCTTCCCCAAAGACACAGAACATAATGTAAGTGGTGAAACCAGATAATAAGGTTGTGAACCAGACTCTTTACAAACCAAGGCTCCAAGAAATTGAATAACTCTCCTTGGTCCTAGGGAAATGCTGATAAATTATCAGAGGAGTCTGAAGGATGTTTAGTGTATTTACTCTTGTTATGGAAATCCTTGGCAAATTTTGAAAGCCAACATCTTTTAAAAATTGTATAGATGAATAAAAAATTGGCAAAAATATGCAGATTTACATTTGGAGTGAAAAATCAGAAGGCATAAATTCATATTTGTAAAATATGGATAATGATGGCAGTATTTTAAAAATCAAATAACATAAAACAGCAATAAATATCCCCTGACCCCATCCCCACCCCATCAAATATTGATAGAAATCAATCATAGAAATGTAGAGTTGATGGTTTTCCATCATCTCAGGAAATGTAGTTAAGTTGATTTCAACATATTTAAGTCATGCAGTATCATATTTATCAAAGAAATAAAAAAAGGCATGCTTTCTTAATTGATAGAATTAAGCTAAAGGATATTTTGAACTCTAAAATGGTAAGTAGTTCCAAATCAAAGCACTCTAAAGTAAGAATGTGTTGCTTATGCCCATTTGTTTGCCCACTTCTGTTGGTTTCACAAGGAGCTGCTCCTGAATTTAAAATTGCCAACTTATTTATTGATAACTTTTCCATGCCATTTAAGTAACATGCTATATCCTGTGAGGTTTGCTGTTTCTAAGCCCAGGTAGATTAAATGCTAAATCAGTCCATCACCAACTATAAAAGAGAATCATACTCACAGTACAGAAAGTCTTGAGATCAAAGCCAGGCAATACCATGAGAAATTTCAGAAAGAAGAGAAGCTTTTTCTGTTTATGTTAAAGCTCTTGCATATCATTTCATATTTTCTACAAGTTCTACAAATTTAACAAATAGATGGTGTGTGAGTTACCTGTATGAGTTCCTCATGTGAGTTATTGAAGTAAATATTTTTTTATGATTCCATATGGCAATCTTTCTTACAGTTTATCTGTAGTTGTGTGTTTACCATTTTTATGCCATCGTGACTCTATATATTCTTTATTTCATCACTCCCTAGGTGTCGCAGCTTATTTTTCAAGTTAAATAAAAACACTAGCAAAGAAACAAAGAAAGTGTTGTAATCTCCTGACCCTCATGCTGACAGTTCCATATATTTTGAAGTAAATAAAGATATGGAATCAGGATTATGAAACAAGCATGCACTTCAGAGAGATGTTTCACAAATTTATTGCTTGGCTGTGTAGCTCAACTGCCATAGTTTTTGATGGACAAGGACATATATCTGGAAAATGAAACAAAGATAGTGGCTCACTATAATTCAAAGATAATAACTACTAGAAGATACAATTGTACAGCAAATGTGAGATTATTGGTTTCCTAGGGATTTATTAATTTGATGTATTTTAATCTTTGCCTGCTGTAAAGGAAGAATATTGTCACTCAGATGATGGGGTCTCACTCATTTTGTAAATCGTTCCGATCATCTTTTTCATTTATATCTAGAATTCATCTGCAGTTGGAAAAGGCCTCTGCCACACAGCAGTCAGTCACCTACAATGAATGTAAGAGCCCACGTCCAGGCTTCAAATGTCACCACATTGCCATCTTACTGTGAATGACTGAAATTTACTTCCCGTTGTTAGTGGTGCTGAAAATTGCCACGGGTTTCTACAGTGTATAATGTATTGTCTAAACCGAAAACATTTCCCAGATTGAATTGACCTTTTAGAAAACAGCACTTTCATCCTCAAAATGCAGGACTGTTGCAATATTTTATTTAAAAAGGTTATTTAGTTATAAAACTTGGAGAAAGGGTAAGGAATTAGAACTGAGTCTATCTCCCCCATATAATGTATTGCTGTCCAAAAATACAAAACAAAGACCACTGATTGCTACCCACTCAAATGCTAACTGAGAATAGTGCACTGGAAAACCATATCTTACCAGTAGCAACAGAAAAGAGCAATATAAGGTGTGAATACCTTTTTTATTCTGTACTTTTAATGAGGCTGTCATTTTGTTATCAAAGAGGGAGTGGAACATTGTCAAGCCTGTTGGACTGTTCTAAACAAAATGCAAATCTTAGAAAATTCATCCACAGGGCAGGGTACTTCCACATGGTCTGAACATGTATGAGAGAGACATACAGAGACAAAGAGACAGAGAGGCAGAGACACAGATGGAAAGAGACAGAGAGAGAAGGCATAATAATAAAAAAAAACACATAGAAAGAATTACTAAGAATGTGTCAGGGGTACCTAGGTGGATCAGCCAATGAAGTATCTGACTCTTGGTTTCTCAGGTCGTGATCTCAAGGCCATGGGACGGAACCCCAAGTCTGGCTCCATGCCCAGTGCAGAGTTTGCCTGTCCCTCTCCCTCTGCTCCTCCCCTCACTTCCTCTCTCTCTTTCTCTCTCTTTCAAATAAATAAATACAAAAATAAATAAATAAATAAATAAATAAAATCTTTAAAAAAAGAAAGAATGTGTGAAAAGCAATTATTTCACTAGATGGACAAATAAGTAAAAAAGTTTGACTAACCCAAGTAATTTAAATAAATTTGACTTTATGTGGCTGTACCACCAATATGGTTCATGAGGCTAGAAGAAACGGTACAAAAAATCATCCCAAATCATAGAGTCCCAACTTGGAAAAAATATAGCCAAGTTGAAAAGTCTCTCGTATTCTTTCTGTTTTCTTTCTTTTTTTCCTGTCTTTTTTTCAAACAGCCAGGTGGCTGTTGGCCATGGCAAGAGAGTAAATAGACTGTCTCATGATTCTACTATTTTAGATAGTGAAATTCCAAAAGAATTTTAAAAAATAATTGAAATGCACTATTAAAACTAAGTTAAATTATTGTTAAATGCCTTTGAATATTCAGAAGACACTTGAGAATTTCTTAGTACTTTAGGGCCATTTTTATAAACATAATTGCTATTGATCATCACAGTGCTAGAGTTCCATTGTATTTCATTAGAGTTTCCATTTCAGTCTTTTAAAAGAAAGAAAATACTCCCCTGTCTCATCCTTTGATTGCGTTTTGTTTGATCCTGTGCCCTACAGTGTCATGAATGCATTTGTATGACTATTAAAACTCTGGTTGTTATCCTTTTAGAGACAAGAGTACATACAAAATTGGTTATAGTGCACATTGTTGGAGTTTTCTGAAGTCATATTACAATATCTATCTAAATTCAATTTGGCATATCATTTGGGATAGCCCTTACACTTCTTGACATTTATTCTATGGAAATATCCACACACAAGAAAGATTTGTGTACTAATAAGTTTATTGCAGCACCAAGGGAATATGGTGGTATCTCCATGCTAGTTCGTACTCTGCAGCCATTACAAATTAATCAGGTAGCTTTATGGATGTTTACATAAAATATCTCTGTAAGCTATGTCCTAAAAACATATTAAGATATATTTTACATCCATTCAGTGGAATACCACTCAGCAATAAAGAGGAATGAACCATTGATGTTCACCACATTATTGATGAATCTTAAAATAAGTAGCTGAGTGAAAGAAGCTAGGCATAAAAGAAAAGCACATATAGTATGATTCATTTATATAAATGCCCAGAAATGGTAGTCATTAACATTAATAATGAAAGAAGGTAGATCAGTAGTTCTGTAGGGACATGGGCTAAGGTGTTTCCAAGGGTACAAGACAACTTTTGAGGCTGCTAGAAATGTTTATTCTCTTGGTCGTGATATGGACAAAATAGGTTAAGTCTGATCAAATTGTGCTTTCTAAATGTGTGTGATTTGTTGTACTTCCAATTACACTTCAATAAGACTGAAAAACAAAATCACAGTCAGAAACCTAACACTTTAGGATGTTTAGATGTAGGTGCTTTCCTGGCTCTGTTCCAGGAGAGGACTCTTTGTCACTCTCTGTCACATACTAAGGAATCTGCTGTGTTTGGAAAATTGTATCATGAACCCTATACAGCCTGAAAATTATACCTGATTGTTGACAGCCCTTGACCTTCCCTGATAAAATGCGTGTAGTTCAGATCTTGGTGGTAGGAGTTATTTATTTAGATATATGGCTTACTCAGCCACACAAGCCAGGTTATTATACATCATTGTAGGAGAGCATGAACATGAATAGGCTCTTAATTAGGACACCAAGCCCTTAGCTGGAATAGGTGGTCTCAGTGGGCCTTTTACCTGACTGGGCGGATGTGGTCAGATTATAAAGTAGCTCCATAAGTCCCATCAAAGAAATATTGGAATTTAATCATTATTTGATGAGGCCCCTGAGTTTCCTAGAATTATTTACTAACAACAAATCCTGTCTTTCTACTACTGTCTTTGTTCAAAGTATTTTGTGACTTTCATACTTTTTTTTAAAGCATTAGACCCTTTAATCAAGAGATATTTCATTCAAAATACTCATCTCATTCACTGCCCTTGCCACTGATAGATGTAGAATCTTATGACCGTATATTTATCTTTAAGGTTGTATTTGTAATCCCTCTAATGAACAATATACCTAGAGAATAATAGCCACATAGGGCCATCTGGGGTTCTTGGACTATTGTTGCTGATATGTCAGCCATTTCTATATCTCGTTTGAATTGCCCTTTTGAGAAATCTGATTCATAGAGACAAGTAGTTTCAAATGCTATTTCTTTTATCAGCACCCATTGAAAACTGAGTGTATTCTTCAATTAAACTGGTCTAGATGCTTGAGAGGACAGTAACAAATGCTTGCCTCTAAGTAATTAAATCACTAAAAATACCTAACAACTGATTTCATTATTTACTAAAAAAGTCAGACAAAAATCACCAAAAATGTACATTCATTGTTAAAATTATCTAAGATGACAGTGACACAATGTGCTATACCTTCACGTGCTACTGTTCAATTTTTACTCCATGATAAGCACGTGTAAACCAGACACACACAGTTGAGTCTTGCCTAACACTTCACAACGGTAACACATGTTGTAATAGCATTTTTACTTGTATAATTTTATGTGTTCGTTCAAAAGCCTAAATCAGGGGTGCCTGGTTGACTCAGGCGGTTAAGCATCTGACTCTTGACTTAGGCTCAGGTGGTAGGTGGTCTCAGGTCGTGGGATTGGACCCGGTTGGACTCTGGGCTCAGCAAGGAGTCTGCTTGTTCTTCTCCCTCTGCTCCTCCCCCTTGCCTGCTTGCTTCCTCTCCCTCTCTCTCTTTCAAATAAGTAAATAAGTAAGTAAGTAAGTAAGTAAGTAAGTAAGTAAGTAAGTAAGTAAGTAAATAAATAAATAAATAAAATCGAAGGGGAAAAAAAAGCCTAAATCAAAACTGGAAAAGAAAAAAAAAGCTGAGTCAGAACAGAGTGACAAACTCAATAACCAGTGAAGTAAGAAGTTCAAATAGACTAATCCTGATGGCAGAAAAGCTGTGATAGGCAGAATTCTAAGATGACCCCCAATGATCCATGACCCTGTATAATCCCATTCCATATGAGTGTAGTTAGAAACTTTCAATTACTTAACCAGTAGAATATGGCAAATGTAATGGGCTATCACTGCCACGATTATGATACATCAGATGGCAAAGGTGAAAGAAGTTTGCTGTGTAAGTAAAATCCCTGAATAATTGACTTTAAGTCAATGAAAAGATTATTCTTGGTGGGCCTGACTTTATTAGGTAAAACCTTTCAGAGAGGGTGAAGCGATCAGAAATCACTCTTGCCAGTCTTAAAGAAACAAGCGACCATGAGACATCTAGCAGCAAGGTCTAAATTCTACTAACAAGCACATGAGCTTGAAAGACAGTCTTGAGTGTCACATGAGACCCAACCCCCCCAACAGCCCCTTTTTCACTCCCAAGAGCAGAGGGTCCATTTAAGCCATGCTTAGACTCCTGATCTACACATTGTGATAATGTGTAACATTTAAACTGGTAAACACGTGGTAATTTATTATCCTACAGCATGAGAAAAATATATATGGGTATTGATAGATATAGATATCAACATCTAGACTTACGCCAAAAAGGACTTCATTTCTGTAAAATGAGTAATAGCATATGTTTATGTATATGTCTATGTAAATATTATACAGTGATCCTTCAACATATTGCTAGAAGTGAAGAATAAAAAATTCTTATAAGTTTATAGAATGAGGGATTACATTACTATATTACTAAAATGACCAGAATAAGCCACCTTTAGAGGATGATCACCAATACCAGTTGCATGATATTTAATTTGCTTTACTAAGCAGGGTTTTTTTTTTTTTACGGAGTTTCAATGGAAGAGCCCATTCTGTCTCTGTATTCTTGTAAATTCTTTTTTCATTCTCTCTCTCCCTCAAATATATTCATACACATACATACACATTATCTCTCTTTCTCACACATACATACACTAATTTAATCTTCAAAGTGTGAGATAGATATTATTATTATTCTCTCCAATTTTTTTTTCAGTCACAGAGCTGAATCACAGATATTTACGATAATTGCCTGAGATCACAGTACATGGAATACCTGATATTTAAAGCCATTCAAATATCATATGATTTCACTCCCATGTGGAAGTTAAGAAACAAAACACACAAGCAAAGGGAAAGAGAGAGAGAGATAGAGAGAGAGAGGCGATCCAAGAAACAGACTCTTGACTATAGAGAAAAAACTGATGGTCACCAGAGGGGAGGTGGGTGGGGGGGTTGGGTGAAATAGGTGATGGGGATTAAGGCGTGCACTTGTTGTGATGAGCACAGGGTAATGTATGAAAGTGTTGAGTCACTATATTGTACACCTGAAACTAATATTACACTGTTTGTTAACTAATGGGAATTTAAATTAAAAGTAAGAAAACAAAAAACAAAATAAAGCCAAACATTCTGGCTTCAAAGTAAAACAAATCCTAATTATTCATATAAAACTATTTTTAGCTTCTGAATAAGCATTTAAAATGTTGAAGAATTTGAAAGTTAATTGTGTTCTAACACATTTAACAAGGTAGATGATGAAGGTGAGTAAAATTGTTTTAGTCTAAAATTACATGTAAAGAGTCTGATTTTCTTGACTCCCTTTTAAATTCATACTAACTGCAAATGATAACTGATATTCTGGCCCAATGTTGTCTCTCTAGGTTTAGAAATAGGAAAATCCACAATTAAAGTCTTGACTGCAAGATAAAAGAGCAGAGAATAGATCCATTGTTGGCCTAACACTTGATCTATACTTAATTTAATGGGCAAAATAAGATTTTTTGAAAATTTGCTATGTGCCTCAAAAAAACTTATTTCCCAAAGAGCACCCCTCATTGTAAGTGCTTTCAACAGAATTTAGGGTTCCCTGAGCACCAGCAAATGAAAGCATAAAGACCACCTGTGCTTCTCCAATAAAATGCCTTTAGTCTTTTCCCTACATTGGGGTTGTTTAAAACTGAGCCACATAAAATACCAAATGGTATAGTGGTGAATACAGAGAGAGAAATGAAAATGATATGTTATAAGGTCACTTAAGAGCTCTTGTATGACAAGGCACAAAGGATTATTGTCTCCAATATACAAGATGTGAGAGAGGACTGAGAGAGTTAGCTCTCCAATTCTCTCAATTTATTCTCTTCCAGGGCTCTATCCTCCATATTTCTGGATACAAGTGAAGGAATTTCTGCATACAATTTTCACAGAGGATATGGTAGGTTTTTTTAAAGATTCCATGATACAATAGGTTTGGAAGTCTTTGTTCTCAGTTGTCTTCAGTATTTCTTTTGTGCTTAATCAGGGCCTTCCTTGCCTTGTGTATATTCCCCTTCATACACATCTACTTCGATTTTAAGCAAGAGTCTTCTCAAATTATTTCCTAAATGAATGAAATCACATACTGGGAAATAATTAAATTTGAAACAACACTTTAGAAATCAGAAGGCACATCAGATAACACGATTAATTAACTCTTTCATGCCATTAGTTACCTTGTCACTGTCGAAGTGTTTCAAATAGCATAATCGTCTACTGATTTTCAGAATCAGAGAAGCTTTAGTAAATTGAAAAGGAACCAAACTGATGATGATGAAGTACAGCACTAAAAAACGATGGAATGTTAAAAATCTAGAAGACAGTTCTTGTTTTATGCCATACACACAAAAAGTAATTTAAAGTGAGAATTTTAGGTGTTTAGATTTACACCCAACATCACTTTTACTTCTGAAGAAGCTACTGTATGCTATATTGTTTAAGACTGTTTATATGCAAAAATGTATTGTATATGCCTCCTAAGTGTGTCTTCACGATGCACCCTGTTTTGGGTTTTGATGCTTTCTGAGTATAGATGTCATCTCCCTCAACAATTTTAAAGCTTTCTAAGGACAGGAAAAATGGTTCATTCATCTGGGATTGTCCCCAGCACCCTGCACAGGGCTTTGCCTACAGAGAAGTTTAATCATTAAGTATGTATCTGCTGGTGTCTGGCTTGAACTTAACTTCTACATCTATTTGAGTTTTGGTACACTCAAAATCTGATAACTGACCTAGCCCTTTACGTTTCATGAAAGTTCCATTCTTAGTACACAGTTTCATAAGCTCAGGATGAGAAAGTCTTCAAGTTAAACCAGCACAAGGTATGAACACTCGAATCCTCCTGCTCTGCACTCTCGTGCTTCTGGAGAAATGCTTCTAATCTAAGCTTCTCCAGCAGAGCCCAGGACTCCTGTCCAACACTAGGAATATACTCTCACCTAGACTATAATGCTCTGTACTTACTGTGAATTTATTTCAAGGCCAATTTTTATTGCTGCAGATAAAAAGATGCCCATCATACCCGACAAAAACCTTCTGATTTAGTGTAGAGAATATATTTACAACATGACAAAAAATAATATCCAGTAACACATTATTTTAACTTGCTTTCTTTTAATATTTTTATTTCAAAATTACAGATAAAGGAATGACCACTATTGAATAATTGCCAGATTAGAGAAATTCTAAACATATCATTACCTGTTTCTACTTTATTTTAATTAGGAGTACCCTGAACATTAAAGAGAGGAGTGTAAGATGAATGTCATGCTGCCTTTCTAGAACCAGATGCAAATCTCTAAACCATAATATCAAGAAAAAAGCTATTTTATAAAAATTTTTGGTGGGGCATACCAAAGTAACATTTAGTCTTCTAAAATTACAAAGGATAAATGGGACAAATTTGCATTTCATACAAGAGACAAGAAAAAGCAGGGCGTTCAGTTGTCTCTTATTCTTCCTACTTTACCCTGAGATATGCTGGCACTTTATTTATGTACTTATTCAATTTTTTTTTCAGAACTGAAAGACAGCAATAGGAATAAAAGTAAACAAACAAACAAAAAAACCCCCACAGCAGTCAATGAATTTTATTATAAGGGAGAATTATTTCTGTTTTCTAGAGCTTTCAAAAAAAAAGTTAGTTAATATTTACACAGCAGTAGTTTAATGAATTATAGATAACAAGATAGCAGCATGCTAAGTGAAAAAGACTACCAGACTAGGAGGAACAAGTTCAAGATGAGGCCTCATTATAGATCAGATAAATAAACCCAAATTTACAATGTTTTCTTCATTCCCTGAAAAAAATATTTTAATACTCCCATTATTTTCTGGACTAAGTACCAGCCAATCTCTTCTCTCAGATAACTCTAATAAAATTATTCCTTCCTAAAAATTTTACTTCCATTATATTAAATATATTCTATCATTCCTTTCTCCTCCAGAGAATCACTGACATCTCCCTTAGATTATGAAAGGGCTACTCAAATTTTCACAAAACTCTTATTTTTGTCTTACTGGAATTGTAAACAATATTTTGGCAGACCAACATTGCTAGGACACATAATTTTACCACTTGGACCAAACAGTGTATTATTCTCACTTTGCTCTATATAGCTTTGAATAAATTTTCCTATCTCATCTATGTTCTTATATCCATGATCTAGACTGAACTCTTGAATCTCTCCTTCTTTCCTAAATTTATATCTGCCTCCTATCCTACCTTTTGACTCTCTCAAGTGTGCAGGAAACCTGACACTAAATCATATAGTGTCCCTTTGGCTGAATCTCAAAGAAGTCTTAAGGAGTCAGGTGGAGATGTATAGCAATAGGTGAGGAAATAATAATATTATAATAATGTATGATTTTAAATAGTAAGATAATATTTGCACATAAAATGATCGGGCTGTGGTCTACCTAAACCACGAATTGACATTTTCCATATAATTTACCTGTGTTCATTTGCAGGTTGGCAGAAGCTTCATTATGGAAATGTAGGTTTTATTCTTAATTATTTGGTATAATGTTTTATGTAAACATTACTTTGTATTGAGATTTATACCTAGCTTATTTGATGCATAGTAGTAATTTGTACAAGAAACATAAAAATATCATAGCTAAAAATAAATTTGTATGTCATAATTAAGTGATTTTTTCGGCAACTTACCTACACCTTTGTAATTGAATAATCCAGATATTACATCTTCATACAATATTCTAAGGCTGAGTAAAATCGAGATTTCATTTCACCTCTTTCTCTTACCTCATACTCTCTACAAGACTGTTTCCCAACCTGTGGAATAAGCAAGATAAGATGACAGTTCCCTCTGGAGTGTATCAAAACACGCCAGAGCAATAAAAACTCTGATAGCAAAGATTAAGGTTTCTGACCCCAATTGTGGCATCTCAGCTTTTTAGAGAGCCACTGGAGAATGGCTTTGAACCTGCCCTCACTATCTCACTCTCTCTCCTCAGTGCACAGGGTGTTCCACAAACATTTTGAAACTAAGAAATCTCTCTTTCAGAATGGAGCTCTAGGGATGATTTAAATCTTTTAACCCATTGGCAAATTTCTCCATCCAGGAGGATTAACTGACCATTCAGTTGATAAACTTTTGAAGACTTGAGGGAAAGTAATAGACTTCCACATGGAGCACGCGGGGAACGTATTAAAGGGACAAATGTGCATTCATGTTTAAAAGAGGTTACAATTGAATCATGGAAATACATAATACACAAAATCAGAATAGATCTGATCATATTAAGAATTAACTGACTGTTGACATAGGCAACAGTTTCCTACTGAGTTTAAGACACTATCTTAGGCACAAAGATGGATTAGGCACAAAGCCTCACCCCATGGATCCTTGCACTAGAAATAAGATATGGATGATCATGGATACGACAGAGTATAGTCAATACTAAGTGGCATAAAAAAGGTACCAGGGGCACCTGGCTGGCTCAGTCAGTACAGCATGCAACTCTTGATTTCAGGGTCATGAATTCAAACCTCATGTTTGGTGTAAAGCTTAGTTAAAAAATGTGTGTGTGTGTGTGTGTGTGTGTGTGTGTGTGTGTGTGTGTGTGTGTGTGTGTGTATGGACCTGCATCATGAAATATCACAAGACAAAGTGATTACTCTCACAAGGAAAAATCAAGTAAGGCTTCCTAGAGAGAGCAGAATTTGAGCAAGTTTTGAAGAACTGAAAGAACTTAGTTATGGGTTAGTTATGGGATATGGGTAAAGAAAAGACCATCCCCAAAGAGACAGGGACAGGGACAGTGGCAGGGACAAAAAGAGCTTGAATGCCAAGAGTTTTATCTCAATTCTGCAGAACAGGATTTCCAAAACTATTGTGTAGAAGAACAATCAACGTCTATTGGGATGAAAATGAATATTCCATTAGAAATAAATAGAGGATTCCCTGAAGAACTGCATTTTGAAAGATCAAATACTCTGTAGATCAGGAGATCAATAGGGCTAGTGGTTATGGTGTAGAAACTATTATTCTGACCACTACCACCCCTGACACAGTTGCACTATTACATAGAAGCTGAAACCAGTGGGCTGTGAGGATGAGGTGCTGCTGGGTTATGAGGAAGAAAGAAGCCTAACTGTTTCTTGGAAAGGTAACCAGCAGCATTTCATATAAAAACAGCATAGATTGGGTGTTTTTTTTTTTTTCTAAAATAGAGGCTGGATTGTGTTACTTCTCTAATTAATACTTTGCAGTGGCTTCTCAACTTCTCAGAGTAAAAGCCAAAATCCTTATTCTGGCCTTTAAGGCTCTAGGTCTAGCCCCTACTATCTCCTGATCTCCTGGGTTTTGTTTTTTTCTTTCTCTCTCTCTCTCTCTCACCATCCTCTCTGTCTTGCTCTGTCTCTGTCTCTTTCTATCAAAAATTCTGCTCCACCCACAGTGCTCTTTTAACACCCAGAGCACACTTACACCCTGCCCTGCTATTCCTGTTCCAGAGAACACTGGCTCCCAGATTTATGCATGGCTCACTCTCTCACTTCCCCCAAGTGTCTGCTCTAATTCCCTTTAACTTTATTATAAATAACCACTCCATGGTAACTTTCATCTAACTTTCAATCCTCCTCCCCTGCTTAATTTGTATTTATCACTCTTATCATCCTAGACTATATATTCTACATCCACACGTTCTACGTTTGTTTAGGTACTTGCTGTGTCTCCTCCACTAGACAGGCTGCCCACAAAAAAAAGAGACAGAGCAACTCCTGCATCCCCATACCTAGAATAGTGCCAGGCATGCGGTAGGTACTCAATATGTAGGTCTGGAAAGATGCAAATGGACAGGAACCTAGAGGTGTGGAGAGACTACTTAGAAAGTGTTTTGTAATGGTGAATGTGAAAGAAAATAAAGGCTAAACTTAGGTGGGAATAGAGTAGACAGGAAAGATTAATAGTTAACTATAAATTATTTTGGGCATGGATCATGACTGAAAGGGATAGGCGGTGAAGGCAGATGGTCTCTGGTTCAGATCCCAGACTCCCAACTTAGTACTTGTGTGGCCATATGCAAAATGCTTCATCTCTCTGCAGCTTAATTTTCTCCCTAGTGGGAAAGGGAAAACACCCCCTTTTTGGATTGTTATAGGTTATAGAGAAGTCGAATGCTTAGAGTATGGCCTTGGCACTAGAAGGAGAATGACGCATATTTCAACATATTTTAAAAATAGGATTAGATGTTTTATCTGTGTTGAATCTCCATATGGAGATTTTAAGTTGTGCAAAGTAATGAATACCCTTTATAACTTTTCTATCATCCAATGTTCTTAGTATGGCCCTATTGTGATCTTTCACAGGATACCAAAAATAAAGCTATCATGAAAACTCCTATCTTTTGAACATGAATGATCTGATTTTAGTACTAACCAAACATTATGAAGTGTATTTATGTCCAATATGTGTAACATATTGGAAGGCAGGCTCAGAGTGGTAAAGTAATCTGTCCATGGTCACACAGCATATAAACAAAGGAACTGAGATTCAAATTCAAATCTTTTTGGAACATACATAGATTCATCTATTCTCATATACCTACTATGGCATTTTGTGGTTCCTGAATTGACACCATTTTCCCCAGGGTGAGGTCCATCTCTGTCTTATAATTAGCTTTCAAAACTATAGCTTTCTCTTTGCTTACCACATTTCACACTACATCTCTAAAATGGTTATTCATGCTGCCTCTTTCTTTGCAGATTTCTAATGACTCCCTACTACACTCTGATCCAAAAATAAATGTTAGATTATGACCTTTGAATGTTTACTCCAAATTGTCGTTTCTCCTTCTTATTTACCATCTAAGGTTATGACCCTTGATGGGTAGCTCTACAAACGTTTCTGCAGCTCAGAACCAGTGGCTCTCAAACTGCAGGACAGGGGGGCTTAACTAAAGGAGCATAAATTAACATAACTTGGAGAAATTTTTTTTTTTCCAAATTTCCACCCTATTTCTTAACAGACATTCCCAGGCCTGGGGCTCCAAGGACGAGATTTTTGGAAAGCCCTCCAGTGATTAGATACACCCTCATGGCACCCCTCAGGGCTGAAAGGGACCATCCAGGAGAGGGAGGCTTTTCAGTCTTCCACTCAGTATCATCAGTGCCTTGCATAATACCTATGTGATGGTAGCACAGCTACAAATGCTGTCTGCTTTCATTTGGCAAGAGAGAAACAGAAGAGAGAGAGGAAACAAAGCTTTCACCTGTGAGAGCTAAAGATTCATTAGTGGATGCCATAGAACCAGACTCGAGTCTAAAGGGACTATTGTATATGTATATGCATTATTTTGCACAAGATCAGAAGGGGTGATAGTTTTCTAGGAAATAGCATAAGCAAAATACATATAGCTTGAGATAACTATTCCATAAAGGACAGGGAAGAAATTGGTGTGACTGAAAAGGGACAACACATTATTAACCTACATAGGGAGGTTGGTAACAAAGATCACTTTTCTGTCATTATTTTTTCTAGTTCAGATGTAGCATCATGGGATTTGAGGCTTGATGATTCCCACATTTTAAATGTTTACAAACTAAAACAGTTTAAAGAAATTCACACAGTGTTCATGCTATAGTATATTGATTCTTGTCTCAGTGGCCTTGCTGCACAAAGCTGATCTTTCTTGTCTTTAGATCTTTCTGTGTGTGTTGTCTGTCTGACTTGGCCCCGAATCACCTGGACTCTTACTACAGAATTCAGCAAAGTCTTCATCTCTTCAATAATCTGCTCCTGATCCCTGTACCTTGGGTTAAAAAAATCTCTTATACTCTAAAGCATCACATTATTTTACCCTATTATACTAATTGTATATTGTATATACAGTGCAATTGCCAGTTCACTTATGTGCCTCAGACATTAAGGGATACCCTACTTGAACTTAAGACATTGGTTTCATTAAATTCGAATCACTTATTTTACTACTTAATACACAGTAGTTACAATTGCAGGCACCAATTTTGAGGAGAGCTCAGTATCCATAGTTTAAGAATCAAACCTAAAAAAATTGTTGCCATAAGTTAAAGATAATGGGAATCTTGCTGAAGGAAAATTGGGGGAAATTAGTTCCACTAAGTTAAATGGAATTGTGAGAGAAACATCCCTCTGATGTAGCCATCTGCTTTGATAAAGGAGTTAGGAATATTCTTGAATATATTTTTTAGATACACGAGAAATAGTATATACAAGTAAAATTTTAATGTTCATTCTCAATTTCTACTTAGATATATTTTAATGTTAGCTTTTTTTTCAAGAAGCTAAATGGTTTTGTCTTTATCATAAACTTTACATATTCATTTAAATTTATTCAATGTTTATTAAGAAAATATTATGCAGATTGATTGGGAGGCATTTGTCTTCAGATGAACAATTTTTCCATGTTACAAGAGAATCAAGAAACACCATGAAATGAATTTATACAGATTATTTGAGATAAAATTTGTCTCAAAAAGTAAAATACATTTTTTCATTTAGTTTAGGAAATAAAGCAAGATGAATGAGCCACTTGCGTACATCAGCCTGAGTATCTTTGAAGGGTGGTATGCAAGTTACACACAACATATTGCTGTTATCAGTCTTAGTGTTTTTATCTTAACATTTTTCTCTCTGAACAGTTTTAGTTCCCAATTAATAATATTATTATAACCTGTTAAAGCATATGGATGCAGGATTAACTTTGTCTTATTATGACATCTAATTTGATATGTGGAAGTTACATAAACTTTTATTTATTTTATCAGTGAAAAAGAGGTATAATAAAGAGCTTCTCTAGTCACCAAGCCCATCTCCAAGGAAATACTGTGGATTAGTACTCACTTAGTTAAAGTCAATTACAGGGGCTGCAGTTCATATGCAGGAAAGTGCCAAGCTCTAATAAAGGCACTTCCTAGGTATGATAATTATAAAATTAGATGAAAACATTTATTAGGTTCACAGTAAATCCTTTATGAAATGGAAGATACTGGAGCTGAAACACAGCCAGATTTGGTAACAGCATGCAAACAACCTTCAGAGTCAAAAATCATTCAAAAATGTCTAATCCCATAACCGTATCAAAGCTGGCAGGGGCTCACTACACAGAACATTAATTTGGGAGATTTAGAGGGGATTTTAAAGATAACCTTCTGTGCCAAATATGTTAAGAGCAATGTGTCTCAGGATAAAAATACTGAATATTTCATAATCTGTAAGAAGGATGAAGATACAAAATGAGAGGGAGAGGATATTTTCAACCCCAGTATAAATTATACAGTTTTCATTAGGCTTCTCTGTTTACACTGGTGGGATGGAATCGGTGCAAAAACGTGCAAATAAAATCAGAGTTGTTTCAGTTTAGGTATAATAAAATCACAGTAATCAGAAGGATGGCTCACAATCTGAATGTATTTCTCACACAACAGCAAAAACATGGTCTGTCCTGAGAAGTGGTAATGAACACTTTGATAAGAATTTTGAAGGGTAGTGTTGGTAAAATCCTCTGTTCTTGCACAGTTTCTCAGCAGTGCAGTACGCTGAGTCCTGTCCTAGCAAGTTTCCCAGTGCCGTGCAAGTCAATTTAAGGATCTTACGCAAAGCTTCCTACACTTATTACCTATGTCTTCCAGTGAGTTCTGAATCACTACCTCAATCAACTAAACTTCAGCAAGGGAAGAGGTTTACAGAAGAGCAAGAATATACACGAACACGACTATATGACCAAAATACATTTGATCTCACAAAGAAATGTCAAAAGTGACATTAACTTGATTTAAAGTTATAAGATTTTGTGGATCAGAGGGGTAATGATTTTCTAAAATTATATTATCCTTTAATATGTATTCTTGGTTACATGAGCTTGAAAACACCAGATTAAAAATGTTTCACAAGAAACCTGCTGAAGGAAGACCTAGGGACAATATAGCATTGATTAGTGATCCAAGGAAAAGGAACTAATAGTTTAGAAAATATGTGATGATGCTTTTTCTAAATGTGGACAAAATACACTTTCATCAGAAGGACATAAGAAAGAACATGATTAAACAAATCAAAGAAATTGATAGAGAAGATATACATGTGTCTTTAGTATTCCCTAATCTTATAATAGCCCTAGAAATAGACCAAGGTGAGTAAGTGTATCCACAAAAAATAGTATTTTTATTTAATTAGGTTAATTTGGATTCACTTCTGAGATATACAATCATATATAAGGGCTTTCTATGTCAGCTTTACTTTCTTCCTTTAGAGCCCACAAACTCTGATCAATTTTTTCAACCACGTCTTTGTTAATATTTTCAATTCCATTTTCAATTTCCATTTTGTAACCCACCTAACAAACCAAAGCTGAAGCAATCCAACAGACTGATTTCTTTGTTCCTATACCTGGGCAGTTGAATCCAACTGGAGAAAATCACAAAATCCTCAGAAAATTGCCTCTATAAATTAATGTTCTCTAAGCTCAATAGGGCCATTTACCCTGCTCACCAATTCTCTGTTCTGATAAGGTTTTTCTCCATTTTCCATAATAACTGATCAAACCATTTCTTATCTCCTCAACCGTCCTACCCTAATACCTTCCCACTCATTCTCAGCAGAAATCGTCTCCCACTTCACAGAAATATAGAAACACTCAGATAAGAACTCCTTCAAATTCCTGACACCCCATCTGCAAAAGCGATGGTGAATTATAACCAACTTCTTTCTCTCGTTATGATAGTAAATGTCTCATTTGACTGAAACTAACTCCTCCACTTGTTCTCTGGATCCCATAAATGCTACCTCAAGAATTTCATTCTAGTTATTAGACCTTATCCTATTCCTTCCCATAAGTTCTCTCTTTATCTACTTGCATTTTTGAAAACTCATGTCTTTTCCATTTGTTTTTATACTTTAAGCCTTCTGCAGTTTTCTTTCCCTCTCTACTCCCTGGCATTGTCAAGCTTTTTGAAAAAGACATCCAAATCCTTATATTTGCTTCCTCTTTTATCATTTATTGTTCAGATCATGGCAATATCAATGTCATCTTTTAGTCATCCACTGAACGTGCTTTCAGGAAGACTTGTACTCAACTTTTGTTGCTATATGCAATGAATTCTGAGTTTTCATTTGTCTAGTCTCCAGGGAGTGTTTAATATTGTATACCAGAACCTCCTCCTTGAACCCAAAATTTCCTTAGCTTTCTCAATGTCAAGCTCCTCTGGTTCTTCTCCTACCCCCCTCCTTGATGGCTCCTTCTCAGCCTCCTTGCCGATTTGCCTTGATGAACTCATCTATTTACAGGATATTCTAACCTGTGTGCTGATGGCCACCTTGACAGAGTCTCTATGGTACCAGTCACTCATTCAGGTCACCTGACTCACTCAGTACACTTGTAGCATGGCAATCTATATGTTCCCCTATGGGGAAAAAAAATGAAAGTGAAATGTCTAGATTCATTTCCAGTCAGGGATCTTCATTTCATTATCTCCCACAAAACAAATTTGTATGCAAGTCTGGAAGCCAAGATTCCTCTGGCAGTATGATTAGGGAGATATTTTCTAGTGTTTATTTTGTCTTCGTAAGGTTTGATTGATAAGCAAAAACTTAAATAATGAAAGTAAAAGTTTAAAGTACAAGAAAATGCAGGAGAATGACTTCACGATCTTTTGTCAGGGAAGATAATTGAAACATCAGTTTCAAACTAGGAACACACATTTAAACACCTGTAGCTGGAAGAAGATTGGTATCCAGAATTTATAAATAAACTCTTTGAATAAATAAGCAAAATAGACATATCAGGCAAAACGTAAAAACAGGCATTTCATAAAAAAGACAGTGTAAGATGCAGCTGAAGTTTTTGAAAGATGGGAGAGGTCTCTTGAGGGAGAATGATCCCTCAAAACACCCATTCATAATCCCTGAGACCTATGAAGATACTACCTCACATGGCAAAGGGACTTTGCTGGTATGATTAAGCAAAAGGTATGGAGATCAAACATTCTTCTGGATTCTTCGGGTAGAGTTAATGTTATCAGAGTCTTTAAAAGTGGAAGAGGGAAGCAGAAGAGTCAGAGGAAGGTATGTGTCTGGAAGAAAGACAGGGAGAGATCCAGGTGTGTTGGCCTAAAGATGGAGCACAGAGGCATGGCTTCTACAGGCTGGAAAAGGCAAGGGGACAGATTTTTCCCTTGCACCTCCAGGAGGAAGGAAATCCTGACATCTTGAGTTTAGTCCAGTTAAGACCCAGTTGAGATGGGTGATATTCAGAGCTTGCAGATAATAAAGTGGAATGGTTTTAAGCCAGCAAGTTTGTGGTTGTTTATTATAGCAGCAAAGGAAACATCCATCCCTTCAATTCTAAATTACATTGGGATGCTGTCTGACTTGATTTTGAGATACTCTAAAATACACCAATATTATAAAACTTAAAATTCAATCAATCAATCAATCACATTGGGGAGCTGCTGGAAAGCCAGAGAGCAGAAATGACAACGAAGGCCGCTACCACCACCTTCTTCACCGCCGCCACTTAGTTTGTACTTAGCTGTGCAGAGGTTTTGCAAAAATTAGCTACACATACTCTGTATTTAAATTCAGCAAATAAATTCATAGGGCCAGACACATTATTCCCCGTTGACAAATAAGGAAACTCTGAGAAGTTGAGAATTATCAATTGTTAAAAGCCACACTGCTGGTTAATTTGTAAGGGACTAAAATCATTTAATAATAAAAATGAATTTTATTTGTGAGATTGCTAGAGATACAATGATGTACTTAATCAGTAATCCAATTATCTATAATAAATGTATATATTATTATGCATATATTATGTGCTATAATTAATATAGTTATGAATATAATTATATATAAACATATAATTTTATTGACTCCTATCTGTTGAGTCAACATTTACATAAAACATTAATCACAGGTAAAAATTCTTCAAAATGTGCCATAGACCCTATAAAATATTAACAATTTACTCTATAGGACTAGTCTTTAGACTAAAACCATTGGGGTAAAAGGAAAAAAGCCATTTGTGAATAGTTCTTATTCAACTTATTTTAGAAAGGTATTGAATTATATGTGAATATCAGTTTAGTAATTTGCTCTAAATTTTACTGAACTAGAACACTTTGGAGGAAGGAGTGTGATCCAGGTATCTCAAATATATGTCTCATGTTCACATCAGACTGAATCACTATAATATTTTTACTTTGATCCCCATTCAAGTGAAATTTTTCTGTAGTAACAGAGGGAGTGAAAATAAGATTGAGTGAGTTGGGGGCAGGAAGGAGGGAGGGAGGGAGAGAGAGAAACAGAGTGAGAGAGAAAGAAAGCCTAGGAGGATGAGTTTGGACTGAGGGAGGAAAAACATGGCAAACTTGAGGAGAAAAAAGTGAAGCTAATGGCAATTATTTCTTTATTGGAGCACTTATTTTTTTTTCAGGTTTATAAATATGTCAAATCAAGCACTGAGGAAAATGGTTTACAAATGCAGAACTCTAAAAAAAGTAAGATCAAAAGAATATCAAAGACAGCATTAAAAAGATTAAGTTTAAAATGGTGGATGGAGATCAGCTTTCCATTTCACTGTTATTTAGTCAATTGAGGTCCTATTTCAACCGTACACAGAAACATGAATTGATTTTAATGGCACGTATGGAAAAAAAAGCCTCAAATACTCTAACAAAAAGATTCCAAGAAAGCAGATATGCCTATAATGGTTTTATTGCTCTGTGCCTCAAAACTGGAATTGTATAGTGAGAGAGAAAGTATATAAAGAAAGTTAGGTTGGTGCTCGGAGCAAAGTGAGTGCAAAGATCCTTCTATATCATCAAGCCCTAACTTTTAGCTCATCAGTTGTCAGTTTAAAAACCACACAATTAAATCTTGTTTCTACAGATAACACCTGTCAGAAACAAAAATGATAAATTCACCTGAAAGGTATAGGTGAAGTTTAATAATAACTATGGAAAATGTATGTTTGCTTGTATTTGCTTTTAAAGAAGATGGCAAATAGTTATAAACTTTTACAAAAATAGAAGTTGAGCTAAATTCAACACATCTTCAGCTTTATAAAAGTTCACATGCTCTGTGTTTACTCACCTATTCTAAACTTGTTTTTTTCTTGCATATGCTTGACCTAGTGCTTATGAATTTTTAAGCAGTCGGGATCAAATAAACATTGAAAAGTAAATAAAGGCATTTCTAATACTATCAAGGTGTTATGGTGGATTTGTACCCCAGCAAAAATCCATGAAGAAAGTGTATTCTCATCAAACAAGACCCTTTCACAATCCTACTCTTCTTTAGAAGCTTACATTCTATAATTGAAGGTTGGAACTTTCTTCTTGTTGATTTCATAGTATGTGTAATAGAAGTTAGTCTATCTATTCATGTTCCTGGACATTAATATACTGAAACACTTCTAAGTATAGTACATGGCATTTGAATGTCGCTGTTTTGGCACAGTGACAACTTTGCCTTGGAATTATTCTGTTCAGACCTTGAAAAATTAAATTTTTTACTTTTTATTAGGTTGCCATGTCATGTACATAACAGACATCCTCACTGTATTGCTGAGTCTCCCCTAACTACAAGTTTATCATGACCCTAACTCTCAGAACCACTGGAATCAAGAATGCAATGAGAATCCCTGATTGTGTATAGTGTGGAGAGATGCTAGCCAAGGGTTTGAGAAGAAGCAGAGTGTAAGAAATAGGGCAAGGCTTGGGGATACCATGAGGTTTAGGTATGTGCAGTTTATATCTCATGTAATTCATAAGAACAGTTTCTTTACATTTTTTTTTTACTAACCATTTTGTTACAGCTGCATCGAAACAGCTGCTTCTGTTAGAGACCATCAGAAAACAGATGGGACCCTCAAAAGGTAATTAAGGAGAGTTTAAGGAAGGAGCTTTCACACATATTTAGGCAGGGTTAAGGGAAAAACATGGCCTGCTGGAACATTCTACAAGAAGCAGTCATGCAAAGCTGTGACCACCACAGCGCTGAACCCAGAGAGTATAGCTATAGCTGAGATCTGAATCCATCTGGTTCTTGAAGCTAAGGGAACTCATTTGAATCTACAGGTAGAGGACACTTCTAGGAGCAAAAAAAGTAGTGGAGAGCAATGGAGAGCGGATCTGGAATGAAAAACAAGAATAGCTAAGCACAGTTCTTCCTTTTTTCCCTCAGGATACACACTTCTTTTTCTGTATATCAGTCATCATATTATACCTGGTTGGTGTCTATGGAATCACAATCCTATCCAAAACCTAAATTGAAACTGGCTGCCATCAGTATACTCTTTTATATGATGAGAGCAGGGGAAAAGCAGACAGAGCAAGAGGAGATACACATATTCCGTGGAAAACATCGATTATCTTTTTTAGCAAAAAAAGGTTGGTGCTTGGGCGCCTGGGTGGCTCAGTGGGTTAAAGCCTCTGCTTTCAGCTCAGGTCGTGATCTCAGCGTCCTGAGATCGAAGCCCGCATTGGGCTCTCTGCTCAGCAGGGAGCCTGCTGCTTCCTCCTCTCCCTGTCTTTCTGCCTGCCTCTCTGCCTACTTGTAATCTCTCTCTCTGTGTCAAATAAATAAAATCTTTAAATAAAAATTTTAAAAAAAGGTTGGTGCTCTCATCCTTGTTTTTGTTTATTTTTCAAATTTGTAAAATCAAATAATACCAGCCGCACAATGGGCTGTTTGAATGCCATCACCATGTAGTGGTCCATGGTCCAGCATTCAGGCTCTGTTGAGGCCCCATAGCAAGCATAGAGCTGCTTTCCAAGCATGGAATAGCATCTCCTGAGGAGGACTTGGCCTTATTTCAAAGCCCAAGACGTCTGCACTGTGATGACCATATTGAGACTTACCAGAGGCTCCTGCTATACCCATATATTCTAGAAACCTCCAGTATATAAAACTCAAGTGACAGGCCAGTTTGCCTGCAGCTTAGATTTGCTGAAGAAAGACCTTACACAGATACTTTCTTTATTGTTTCAAAAACAATGTTTAAGTGTGTTCTCTTAGCAATTGTAACAGCTTCTATATTCAAGGAAATATTTTCATCAGATTGTTTTAAGATTTTTTCCTACAAACCCTAAAGAAGGCNAAAAACAATGTTTAAGTGTGTTCTCTTAGCAATTGTAACAGCTTCTATATTCAAGGAAATATTTTCATCAGATTGTTTTAAGATTTTTTCCTACAAACCCTAAAGAAGGCTTTTTCTTTACTTCCACCTCTATTCCTCTCTACCCCGACCCTCAGTTGTTTGTTTCTTATTATTTTCCCAACTCCTTCCTGCAAAGAGGCACGCGGCTCATTTCCGCGCAAAACATAGGCAAACTGAGGTCACCAATATAGTTTGTGAAAGAAGAGAAATCTGCTCATTCATGCAAGATAATTATTTCTTTTGCTTTCCTCTCTCAACTTTGAGCGGTGATAACTCCGAGGGTGAAAAACTCGGCCTCTTCAGGAAGTGACTCTATTTTAGAATGTCATTTTTCATGGTAAAGTTCTATACCACAGAATCTTGATAAAGTACTTTGAGAAACTCTTTGCAGAGTAACGAATTTAGCAGAGGTAAATTCACATTAAGTTTTCTGCAACAATTAGAGCAATATGATTGGCAGGCCTAGGATGATATGATGTCTATTTTATGCACTGCAGCTTGGATAAAAATGGTTGGATATGCAATAAGGAGAAGTAGGGGTTATGCTGTGGAAACTTACTTCTCCAATTTGAATATTTATCTTATTGTAGGCGTCCTAGGAGATTTCAAGTTTAACTCAACATATGGTCTGTAAATTTTAAATTAAATTTATTTTATAAATTTGACACAATAGGAGTTAAGCTCAAATGAAGGATATAAGCATATGGTGGATTTTCCACTAATTGAGAGCCTTACACCATGAGAAGTAAGTAGAAGAGTGGTTTAGTAGCTTTAGTTTCATTTTTATGACTATATATAACTGAACAGATTACTTTTATTGTTTGTTAGTTGTTATTCTAAAGCATAGGTGAAAAAGATTTTTTTTACTAAAGCACATTCAAGGAAATAACTGTTCTACTAAAACAATTTAGATTTTTATATATGTATATATTTTCATATAAAATTATATGCATATATGCGTTCATGTATTCATAATCGCATATATTTCTTCTCCCCAACAGTTATTCCTCTTTTTTACTGCTTTATTGAAGTACAATTGACAAATAACATTTTAAGATACTTGAGGTGTACAATGTGACGATTCAACATATGTATACATTGTAAGCTATCCTCCTTTAATAAAACAGCACATTTCCAAATGGTAGAACTCTCTCTAATCTCAGGACATCTTTGAAGAGGCATTTTTCAACCTCCCACACACCGCTCAGTAACTCTATAATCCTCTCTAACCTAGCTCCTGCTCCCATCACTCCACAAAAATCACCCTGAATAAATTCACCATGCGTCTGAATCCCATAAATGCACAAATGTTTTTAGTTCTCATATCCTTCCCAGGATCTGAATCAGTTGACAACTCTTTGTAAAAAGAGTCTTCTTGAAACACATTTTCCTTAGCTTCTTTGACACTGTACTCTCATAATTCACTGGTTCCATTTTCCCTTTACTTATTCTTTTTACTTACTCATATTTAAAGAAAGAACACACTTTTCAGACTTGATTCTAACTCATCAATATGATAAATGTATTTTCTTCTTATCCTCCTGCTTTCTACTGTACTGTCCTCAGAAATGTAGACATAGGCATTAAGCTGAACAGTTTATTTGTTGTAAACTCAACATCGAGTAGAATGGTTTAGGGCCATGAGCATTCCAAACAGCACAAAAATATTTATTTATGTTTGGTGAAGTGACAGAGCCAGGAAATGTTATGTATTCTGCCATCCTTTGTCCTAGCCTCTTCACTTTTGGCCACATCCAGGCTCCTTCCTGATTTTGCTAATACAGCATGGCACAGTATCAGGAAGTAGCTCTGGACAAAACCTACCAGCTTCCTGAACCAGCTTCCATCACACAAAATGTAGACCTCCAAAATAGCTGTTTCTCCATACTGAGAATCTAAGAGATTCATACCTTTTGTGCCTGGACCATTTCCCCAAGTTTTTCTTTTTAATCATGGGGGTATGTAGAATTCTACTGAGAAAAGTGGTAACTATGGAGTTGTACAAATTTTCTTTTCTCCCCTCATTTTCCATGATTCCTCACTGGTGCTTGTGAGAGGAGAGTGAATCCTCTCTCAGTATTTTCTCTGTTATTTTCATTTCTAGCCTAAGGGTTTTGGAGTGTGAGACAAACTTTTCTTCTGTTTCCATGGATGAAATAGTTTTTTTATTGTTTTCTGGGAAAAGTACTTTTGGTATTTCAACAAAGATCTTGGGATAAGAGAACTGGACATCTCTCTTCAAGCAGCCTCTATTTTGGAAATAATACTACACACTAGAATTTTTTTTTTTTTTTGGTTATACAACTTTTGCCAATTTTTTCAGTCATCAACAGTTCTTAAATGTGATTTTCAGGGTTTCTCTCATACTTAAGTATAATCCAGGATGGAATATCTCCCCTCAAATGTTTCAGAAAAAGTTTTGAGAGCCACAGGGGAAGGAAGCTCTCGGATTCCCACATGAAAAAGTTGTAATATTCATTTGGGTATCAATAGAGCATGCATTTTGTAAACAAAGAGAAACAGAAAATATACATTTTAAAATACACATTTTAAGAACAATGAGAGTTACCAGGAAAAAAGATAGAGTGTATATGTTAAATATATATATTTGAGAGTATTTTTATAGAGTATTTTTTATTTTAGAATAAGTGAAATAAAATTATTTTTATGGTGTTCTGATTTCCCTCATTCCTGCCTTATCTGGAAGTTATAGAAAAATATGATTTGATAAACTGAATCATTTATTTCTATTTCTGAAGATACATTGTAGTTCTAAAGTTTATTATACAGAAGTGAAAAAAATGGCTTTCAGGGAAAGAGAAATAGCACATTTTTACAACAGAAAAAAATCACTTTGTGTTGGAAACTGGTATTTCCATTCTAGGAAACTTTAATCCAACTGGGTTGTGTGAAATAATGAGCCCAAGAGTCAACAGACTTTTTTTCTTCTTTTTCCAATAGCAAAGGTCATAAGCCTTTGGTTGTACATACTGGAGCTGTTCAAATTTGCAGGGTACATGAGCCTAATTTGAAAAGCCTTTCTGTGTGATGGCTACTGTGTCTCCATTAGTCAGAGTATAGCTTAGTTCAAGGGTGAGGGTGGCACATTCAAATGCTGAATTTAGACAAGAATCTTAAGAAATTTAATTTTGTGAGCAATTGCAAAATGACATTTAGTCATTTCAAGTAATGTCTTAGTATGGTTCCACTTCAAGGGTATAGTCATTTTAGACATTAATTAAATCCTTTTTTCCCCCAAAATGCTGGGGAAACTAGTTAAATTATGCATTTATATAGCCATTAAAATATTGTGATAGTTAATTTTATGTGACTGGGTCACAGGGTACACAGATTAAAGGTTTTTTCTGAGTGTGTCTGTGAAGGTATTTCTGGATGAGATGAACATTTGAACAGGTGAACTCAGTAACGCCTTCCCAGTGTGGGCGGGCATGATTCCTGCCTGCCTGCCTGCTTGAGATAGGACATCCATCTTCGGCTCTTGTACTTGGATTAATACTCTTGGTTCCCATAGTCTTCAGGTCTTTGGACTTGAACTAGTATTACACTACTGGCTTTTTTGGGCCTCCAGTTTCTAGAAGTAGGTTATGGGAATTCTCAGCCTCCACAAAAGCAGTACTCCATTCCTGGGGCCATTGCAGAGATTAGTGGCACCATCAAGGACTTGAAAGATGCAGGGGTGGTGATTCCCACCCATCCTCACTCAGCTCTCCCAATTAGACGTGTAGAAGACAGATGGATCTTGGAGATTGGCACTGGATTATTGTAAATTAAACCAGGCGAAGACTCAAATTGCAGTTTCTATACCAGATGTGGTTTAATTGCTTAAGCAAATTAACACATCCCCTGGTACCTAGTATGCAGTTATTGATCTGACAAATGCCTTTTCTCTACCTTGTCTGTAAGGTTCACCAAAAGCAGCTTGTTTTTAGTTGACAAGGCCAGCAATACACCTTCACTGTCTTACCTCAGGGTTAGGTCAAATATTATCCTATGTAATTATTTAGTTCACAGAGATTTTGATCACCTTTGTCTCCACAAGATGTCACACTGGACCATTATACTGATGACATGCTGATTGAACCTAGTGAGCAATATGTAGCAACTACTCAAGACTGAATGTGATACATTTGCATATCAAAGGGTGAGAAAGAAACTGAACAGAAGTTCAAGGAATTCTCACCTCAGTGAAATTTTCAGGAGCCCTGTGGTATGGGTGATGTTGAGATATCTCTTCTAAAATGAAGGGTAAATTGTTGCACCTGGTCCCTCCCACAACCAAAAAGGAAACACAATGCCTAGTGGAGCTCTTTGCATTTTGGAGGCAACATATTCCTCATCTGGGTGTGTTACTCTGACCCATTTACTGAAGGACCTTAAAATCTACTAGTTTTTATATATATATTTGTTTTCCTTCTCTCTTATTTCTTTATTATGTAGCATTATACATAGGTCTATGGTGCATTAAGAATTGGTAGCAGATAGTGATGCTTTTGAAGCCTTTGGCAGGCCCTTTTTAGTGCATTGCAGCTCAGACCCTTAGGATTTTGAAGCAAAGCCTTGTCATCCTTAGCAAATAACTATTATCCTTTTGAGGAACAGTTTTTGTCTGCTACTGGGCCTCAGTAGAGACTGAATGCTTAACCATAAGCCACCAAGTCACCACATTACCACGAGAACTCACTTCACCACATAATACACGCTGCCACATGGCTCATAGAATTCAGTGGTCTCACCATGTTTCCCACCATCCTGAAGCTACAAAATTTTGCTTTTTCCATTATTTTATGCTCTGCTGGCCCAAAATCTTAGCAGAAGTAATCCTTCTACTAGGAGACACAAAAATAATTCTGTTCAATTAAAAGCTAAGACTGCCACTCAGGCAGTTTGTATTTCTGATGCCTCTGAATCAGCAGGCAAAGAAGAAAGCTGCAGTATTGTCTGGGATAAATGATTCTGACTACCAAGGGAAACTGGACTACTCCCCTGTGGAGGTAAAGGAAGAGAATGTTGGGAATACAAGAGATTCCTTAGGGGATCTCGTAGTATTACCATGCCCTGCAATTAAAGTCAATGGAAAAGTATAACAACTCAATCCAGACAATACTACTAATGGCACAGATTCTTCAGGAATGAAAGTTTGGGTCACTATACCAAGTAAAGAACCAAGACTTGCTGAGGTGCTTGCTGAGGTCAATGGGATTACAGTGTGAGTAGTGGAAGATGGTGGTCATCGTCTATACCAGCTATGAGCATGTCACCACCAAAGATTAGATATATTTGTTTTCCTTCTCTCTTATTTCTTTATTATGTAACATGGGATACGTAAGATGCATTGACTTTATATCACTGCATTAATTGCTATTAATTTTACATTGCACTATTTAAATTAAGGAATATCAAACTGAAGGGTAAATATTACTCAAGGACTTTTTTCTGGGAAGGGATTATTGAACTTTTGGTTTGTGCTGGCTAGTTGTAATACAGTAGGTGGAATTTTGACCTTGTTATTTTATTTATTTGGAGAAAAATATGGTTTAAGGAGATTCATATGAGTTCCACATTGACAAAGCGTGGACTAGTGAGAGATAAATTTCTTTGTCTATGTGACTAGGCCAGAGTGTATCCATATTAAACATTTCTGGGTGTGTCTGTGAGGGTATTTCCAGATGAGATTACCATCTGAATTGGTGGACTGGACTCCTAAAGTAAGTTACCCTTCCCCATGTTGAGGGCATTATCCCATCCTCTGATGGCCTGAACAGGACAAAAAGTGGAGGAAGGGAGGATTTACTCCCTCCCTGCCTGCCTACCTGCCTGATTGAGCTGGGACATCAGCTTTCTCCTATCCTTGGACTGGACTATTTAGATTTGTTTCTCTGAAGAACACTGATTAATACAAATATGCAAGAATATTATACTTTTAGTGTTAGCCAAATAATATAATTAAGTAAAAAAATTTAAATCTTACTGTGGTGCAATTCAAGGAAACTAAATAAAATCTTCTGCTTACACTTACATATCTGCCAAGCCCCTGCCTCCACGATCACCACTGACTTGCATGTTATCACAAATTTAACAATTTCAGATCTACTTCTTTGAATCTGTAGGTACCTCTGTAGTATGATTATTAAAATAACAATGTAGCAATCCGTGATACTTCTTTTATTAATTATCACCTTGGGAGTAATTAGAAAGGGCAGCAACCTCAGAGCAACTTAGAGTTATGGGAGCCGAGGGGTTTGACAAAAATGCTGAGTATGTGGACTGCAAACTTTGTTCTCTATCAACATTTTACTGGAGAACTGACTGTAATTGTTAAAAGCCTGCAAAGGCCATGTCACAAAATGATGAAGAATGCCACTTCTAAAACCAAATTACCAAGGTTTGAATCTGGGCTAAAACAGTTTCTATTTGTGTGAATTTGGCTATGTTATTTAACATTTTTCTCACCATTTTCTCATTTGTAGAATGTGGTGATACCTTACAGGGTTATTTTAAATATTAAATATATTAATAAGCAAAAAAATGCACAGCACAGTTTAATTAAGAAGTGTTACCAAGTTTCAAAAAGTAGTGAATACAGTGGATATTTAATAATATGTATATGGCTTTAAGTTACTTATTTCTTAGACTGAAACCTGCCAAGAACATAAAACCTTTACATATATATTTATTTGCAGTAGTACTTTCTGTAAATGCATCCTTAGCAATATTTTTTCTGGCTAGTTTTACCTATATTTATGTATATATTTGAAACTTCTATGTACATAAAAAAACTATGAATACTTACCAAATTATGTTTAAGTGTGCTATTTTAAGATCTCGCTATGATTTGAACTCCACAGACTTGTATAAATATGGGCATATGTTCCCATCCTTTTATGACATATTTAACATTTTTAATTTAAATTTAACAGTTTTCAATTAATTTAGCTCTTATATTTTTTTGAAGCTTTCACCTACTTAGAGATAAAACATGTACTCTACATATGTTTAATTATTTCAAATTCCAAGAAATACATAAATTTTATGGCACCATAAAATGCACTTTTAATGGTTTTTATTATTTAATTATATAGTTCTGTATAACTGAGAAGAAATAAAACCAACAGGAATAAAATAATTTCTATCACTTCTCTACAATTAAACTGCATAGGTTTTAATTTTTTCCCTTCTTCATCTAAATGTCATAAGTTTATTTTTTAAAAAATCCAATAACATACTAGCAATTGTGATCTGCAATTACTCCAAGGCATTTCTGAGATTGGTGGTGGTATGTAGATTTTAATTTTTGATGAAGTTTCTATTCTATGTTGATTACTGAGGTTTCTGGCTCCTTTTTGTGTTTATAACAAATCTTTTTCTTCAATGAAATACCATAAGAAATTGAAATGGATACTTTCTCATGTTTATTTCATATAGGTTTGCTTAGGTTACTATGTTTATACTGTGTTTTACGCTTTGACTACTTTTACCATACCTACTTAACTGTATTTTTGTACTTATATATGCATTCCATATTTATCCCAGTTATTTTATGTATTTCATGACTTAATTTTCATATAAACTCACCTCAGAATAAGGGTTTTTTTTTCTTTCTATAACCAGTATCTTTATATCTAATATGTCTCTTTTTTCCAAGGCCTTAAGCTAAGGTAGTAGGCTTCGGAAGTAAAGCCAAATGACTTGGGCCAGTTAACCACTTAATCCTCACAACTAAGAAGCTATGAGGAAGACTACCTAGGCACTAATTTCCTATTTAGAATATAAGAAAATGGACAGACAGCAGTTTAATGATCTTTATATTTCATTCAGGACCCACGTGGATAATCCAGAATAAGCTCCTCTTTTCAATAACCTTAACTTAATCTCATCTTTGCCATATACAATAATATTCACAAGTCCCAGGTTAGGATGTAGACATCTCTTCTTGAGGGCCATCAGTTAGCCCACTACATAGGGTAACCCCATGAATCAGAAGAGATGTTACATGGGGGGGAGAAAATCCAGTAATATGTCGTCTGTAAGAAATTCACTGAACAAAAATGTATACAAAATTCTGAATCTAAATTTTCATAGCTAGATACAATAGGCAAATATAAGCCCCCAAATAACTCAATGTAGAAATTTTAATATCAAATGATAATTTAAGCTAAAAGTTTCATGAGTAGTAATACTTTAAATACATGTAAATAGAAAATAGATTCAGAAATTACAACAATTTAAATTATTTATATATAGCCCCCAAATTTATAAATACACAACTAAAAAGTTGGAGAGGGGAAAAAGAACAAATAAACTATTATAGTTTTAAATTTACCTCTTAGAAAGAAATATGCCAATCACATAATAAAAGGAAATTTATATATGAAATTATAATAATGTGATTAATATGCTTGAAACAAAAAAAACAACAACAAACCCAAGACTAAAAAGGAGATTTTCTTAACTTGACCTAGTGTGAATATTAAAAATTAATGACAAACATGATTTTCTTTTTGTTTTTCCTTTTGTGGTAAGAGCATTTAACATAAAATCTACCCCCTTGGCAAATTTTTAAGTATATACAACATAGTATTATTAATCATAGGCCCTATATTGTATAGTAGATCTCCAGAACTTATTTTTCTTGGGTAACTGAAACGTTGTATCCTTTGATTGACATCTCATCATTTCCCCCTGCCCAGCCCTTGGTAACTACCAATATACTCTCTGCTTCTATGTGTTTGACTAAAAAACATGATTCTTAACAGAAAATTGTTAGAAATATTTCCTGTGGGACCTGAAAACAAGGTAAGAATTCATTATTACCACTACTAATAAACACAGGATTAAAATTTATGGCCAACAAAATTATTTTTTTAAAGTAAGATATAATAGTTATAAGGATTTGTATAGAAAAGTCAAAATGTTACTTGTAGATGATATGATTATCTATATAGAAAACCAACAGGATCAAGAGACATTTATAGAACTATGAGAAAATTTAGCAAATATCCTATTGTGCAAGACCAACATATGAAGCCATCTGTGTTTTTCTATACCATCAATAGTCAATTAAAATATAACAGAAAATAGGATATTATTCATCACAGCAGAAAGAGAGATGATACAGATGGATACCTTTTCTTATCAAATACTAGGGCAAAATGACAATGCCATGCTTTAAGCAAAATGGTGATATTGACTGGTTTAGGGCCTCACAAATAATATGAGTATAGTGGGCTGAATGGTCAACCATCAAAATATACGTCATAACCTAGTTTCTGGACCTATAAATATCACCTTATATGGTAAAATGGTGGCTATTATTTTATATGGCAAAGAATGTGTTTAAGGATCTTGAAAGGAGGACGTTATCTGGATTATCAAGTTAGACCCTCAATCCCATCACAAGTGAGAAAGAGGCAGAGGGAGATTTTATACACAGATACATAGAGAAGAAAGTGATATGAAGATGGATCAGAGAGAGATGTGGTCATGAGTCAAGCAAGGAAAGACAGATGTGGGCATGAACCAAGGAAAGACAATAACAACAATACGTTAGAAGAGGAAGGAATGGGTAACCCCCAGAGCTTCTGGAAGGAGTGTGGCCCTCCTGACACTTTTATATCTTTCATATTACCCTGAGAAATAATTTGTGAGGTAAGCCCCAGCATCTTTGAAGAGCTTTTGGTATCTCTTTTCTGTAGGCCAGAAATTACAGTGGGAACTGCTCCTAATGAACAGTGATCCTTATGTGAAATGGGGATAACTGATGTCACAGTGCCAGGGAAAAGGGGCCAGAATGCAATCACCAAAGACAAGGTGGGTCTGGTTACCAAAATGGATAGTAGAGTCAAAGCAGTAACCAGAGCAGTTGAGAAAGAGATAGGGAGTCTATGAAATTCTTGATTAGTGAAATGTAATGGAAGAGTTCTATGTTGAATAACTTGAATCGCCAAAACAGAACCAAGTTCCCTCAATCAATTCCCAGATGTGAACCAGTTTACAGACCCAGAACTCCTAGAATGAAGAGAAGGTTGGCTTCCTTTGCCAAAAGGAAACTACATTGCCAAAAATGTATACTGTTGCTCTTTCTCCTAGACTTCTTAAAAGGGGCATATAGACTTTTAGTAAGTTTACTACAAACTGGGGAAAAGGAAATACCCAGATTTTTTGAGGATTGACTCTGAAGTGACACTAATTCCAAGAGATCCATATGTCACTGTGGTTTATTACTTAAAGATTTATGGAGGTCAAGTGATCGATGGAGTTTTAGCTCAGGTTCATCTTCTACTGGGCCCACTGGGTCCTCAAGACCATGCTGTGGTTATTTCTCCAGTTCCAGAATGTGTATTGGAAAAGACTTACTTAGCAACTGTCAGAATTCCACATATTGGCTCCCTTACCCATGGAGTGAGGACTGCTGTGCTAGGAAAGGTAATGTGGGAACCACTAGAACTGCCTCTTTTTAGGATAAACAGTAAACCAAAAGCTGTATCACATTTATGGAAGTATTTCAGAAATTAATGCCACCATCAAAGACTTGAAAGATGCAGAGGTGCTGATACCCACTACATCCCTATGCAAATTAACTTATTTGTCCTGAGCAGAAAACAGATGGATCTTATGGAATGACAGTGGAGTTTTATACAATTAACCAAATGATGACTCCAATTGCAACTGCTATTCCAGATGTGACTTCATTGCTTCAGCAAATTAACACATCCCCTGGTACCTAGTATGCAGCTATCGATCTGGCAAATGTTTTTTTTTCCTTGAGGAGTGGTAGTAAAGATCACAAGAAGCAGTTTGCTCTCAGCTCGCAAGGCCAGCAATACACCTCCATGGTCCTCCCTCAGGATTATCTCCAGCCCTGAGTAATAATTTAGTCTGTAGGGAGCTTGATAGTTTTTCCCTTTCACAAGATATTACACCTGTCTATTATACTGATGATATTATGCTTATTAGGTACAATGAACAAGAAGTATCTATTGCCCTAGGCTTATTGTTACAACATTTGCATGTCAAAAGGTGAGACATATAATCCACAAAAATTCAGGGGACTTTCACCTTAGTAAAATGTCCAGGAGGTCTGTGGTGTGAGGCATTTTGAGACATTTCTTCTAAGGTGAATGATAAGTTGTTGCATCTGTTCCCCTTCTATAAGAAAAAAAGAGACAGTGGCTAGTGGGCCTCTTTGGATTTTTGTGGAAAAATATATCCCTCACTTGGGTGTTATATTCTGAGCCAGCTAGGAAGTAGCCTAAAAGTCTGCTAGTTTTGAGAGAAGGCTGTGCAAGAGGCCCAGGCTGCATGCAAGATGCTGTGCCATTTGGGCCCTAAGAGCCGGCAGACATGGAAGATCAGATTACTAACACATTTATAAAGAAGTTTTCATTCCCACTAATAAAGTAATGTAAATAAGAAGGCAATAAGATACCACTTTATGGACAATAAAACTTGGCAAAAAAGAGAAATTCAGATAACATCAAATTTTGATAATGATGGGGGAAAAAGAACTGTGAATATCTTGCAGTTAAGAGTGAAGCATAGTTAGACAATTCTCCATCCTAGAGAGAATTGTGTGAGTAATTATTCAAATTAAGCATATCTAAAACTTATGACTACCCTATTATGGGTATCTGTCCTAAAAACTATTTGTATTGGTCTGTAAAAAATATATTTCTACATTTATTGCATCACTCTAACAGGTGGAAGGGGTTGGAGACAACGCAGCTCCCTATTACTAAAGGAACTGGAGAAGCAAATGTAAAGGATGAAGTGTCAAAAGAATGAAAACAAGGTACCCTCAGAAGTACCAATAGACCTTACAGAACATATTTTTGAGAGTACTGGATAAAAAAAATAATGAGCTTCATAGCAAGATATCATTTCTATAAGCCAAAAATACATACAAAGGAATATGATATATTTTAGAGGTGTATATATCTAAGGACATACATCAAATACATTCAAAGGGTATCTGTGTAAGAGAGAGAGAGGACTGGGCAGTCTGGATGGAGGGGAAATAAGAAAAATTAAAGTAAAGCAAATGATAATTGATGACTGATTGTAGTGGACAACAATCTGAAGAACTGATCAACCTAAGTGCATATATCTGAGCATGAGTAGATGAGGGAAAGATAGAAAGCAAGAGATATAAAGTACCATTAGGAATTTTTATATTGATAGCATATTTATATATTTAGTAATATATTTATATATTTAGTAATATATTTATATATTAAATATTATATATATTTACATATTTAGTAATCAGAAAGGATGAACACCCAACTTTTGCATCAACATGGATGGGACTGGAGAGGATTATGCTGAGTGAAACAAGTCAAGCAGAGAAAGTCAATTATCATATGGTTTCACTTACTTGTGGAACATAAGGAATAAAATGGAGGACATTAGGAGAAGGAAAGGAAAAGTGAAGGGGGGAAATCGGAGGGGGAGAAAAGATGAGCGATTGAATTCTGAGAAACAAACTGAGGGTTTTAGAGGGGAGGAGGAGGGTGGGGGGATGGGTGAGCCTGGTGATGAGTATTAAGGAGGACACATAGTGCATAGAGTGTGGTGCATAAACAATGAATCTTGGAACACTACATCAAAAACTAATGATGTACTGTATGGTGACTTAACATAATAAAAAAATTGATTAGAAAAAGATTTTTAAAAAGGTGTATCATTTACCCAGCAATACATTTAGAGCTATTTATCATGAGAGAAAAAATTCTGGCCAAAGCTTGTATTACATTCATCAACACAGTATTCAGAAAAGTGGAAAGATTAAGAAACCTAAACATACATCAATACGGGATTAGTTAATTGTTGGTTAAATAAAATATAAAAGACTTCTTAAAAGCAAAGCTTACAAATTACATTGTGGAGATACTGACACAGGGTTTAAACATGGACTTTATTTCTATGTTAAAAATCAGATTACAGGGGCGTCTGGGTGGCTCAGTTGTTAAGCACCTACCTTTGGCTCAGGTCATGATCCCAAGGTCCTAAGATCAAGCCCTGCATCAGGCTCCCTGCTCAGCGGGAAGCCTGCTTCTCTCTCTCCCACTCCCCCTGCTGGTGTTCCCTCTCTTGCTGTCTCTCTCTCTGTCAAATAAGTAAATAAACTCTTAAAAAAATCAGATTACAAATTAGAATATGCAGAATATATACACATATATATAACATACATAATAACTGAATGAATATACAGAAATGAAACTCTGACAGTTATCTTCTCTTAGTTATGAAATTAAGCAACATGTACTAATGATTCAGTAAAAGGAAAGATAACTATTCTATGAAAGAAAAAGGATAATTCTTTGACATATATCTCTCATCAAAATCTAGTAATTACTTTAAGATATAGTAGGTCTGGTTATTTAAATACTTTTATAACAAAGATTTACTTTAATTTCTTCCAATATTATTGTCATTACTGTATACTTCAGACATGCATTCTTTTAGTAGTTTACTAAATATTTACCACATTGTCTCTTACATAATGTAGATACTAAGGGAAAAAGGTATCTCTACCCTACAGAAGACCATGATAGAGATGTAACATGTTTATAAATAGATAAATCACACAATGCTATAACACTCATTGAGGAAAGATGGCCCAACGGTTTTTTAATACTGCAGACATATTATGTTCTATGTGTCCTCACCTGTGAGGCAAAATAGTATGGGAATAGAATAATCTGAGGAAGATTAAGGCTGAATCTGAGATAAACCAACCTAGTTGTGGGATTGACCGGCTTCTTTGAGAATGGGCTTCCTTCCAGATCACAGTGTCCAAAGGTATCATTTACTGAGAAATATATAAAAGGATACAAGTCTTAAATATAGCTAAGGTAGTCATCTGTTGAAAGGTTTTATAGAATGTGTTTTGGTAGAAGTAATACCCAACCAGTTCTTGAAGCTCTTTGGAAAATTTTGTGTTCTTGAATAAGAGACCTTGAAAAGGCAAAACCAGTTCTAAGGACCCTATACAAATGGGCTACGAGTACAAAGGAGAGGTCAAGAAAATCCCTCTTTGGTGATTTGAACACAGAGTGTGCAGAGTGCAAAAGCTGGGATGTAGCTAGGCCCACTCAGGGACATCAGACACCAGGTCTATAGCAAAGGTTTATGTTGATGTTTGCTTCATGATGAATAAAGGTGCCATTTCAGATATTAATACAAATCAAAGGGCATCAATAAACGTTCTGAGAAAGGTGATTACTCAAATGATGCCCTACTATATACCACATCTTGAAAAAGTCGCAAATGTACTAGAACCAATGAATGATGCAAAGAACAGAAAACTAATAAGCTATTTCATTTTTTCAAAAGGCCGACAGTAGGAAAGAAACACTTAACAAAGAGACTCGGTTTTTGGNCACAGAGGGAGAGAGATCACAAGGAGGCAGAGAGGCAGGCAGAGAGAGAGAGGGGGAAGCAGGCTCCCCGCTGAGCAGGGAGCCCGATGCGGGCCTCGATCCCAGGACCCTGAGATCATGACCTGAGCCAAAAGCAGAGGCTTTAACCCACTGAGCCTCCCAGGCACCCTTGGNTCAATCCCAGGACCCTGAGATCATGACCTGAGCCAAAAGCAGAGACTTTAACCCACTGAGCCTCCCAGGCACCCTTGGTGTTTTTTTTTTTTAAGATTTTATTTATTTGTCAGAGAGAGAGAGAGAGAGAGAGAGCACAAGCAGGGGGAGTGGCAGGCAGAGGGAGAAGCAGGCTCCCCACCAAGCAAGGAGCCCAATGGAGAACTCGATCCCAGGACCCCCGCATCATGATCTGAGCCGAAGGCAGCTGCCCAACTGACCAAGCCACCCAGGTGTCCCCAAAGAGGCTCTTCTAAAGGGAACACATGTAAGAGTGATTTAAACAAAAGGAAAGCTGTTTTTGTATTTTCTAAGTATAAGAGCCTGGCAGTTGATTTGGGCTTCTTTTTATGACTATTTAAGTGGAGGCAATATTTTGTTTTTGTGGAGTATCTTGCTTTTTTTTTTCTTTTTCTTTTTCTTTTTTTATTATTATTTACCCAGGGGTACAGGTTTGTGAATCATTGGGCTTACACCTTTCACAGCATTCACCATAGCACAAACCCTCCCCAATGTCCAATCCACCCTATCTTGCTTTTAGCTAACAGTTATGTTGATGTAGTACTGAAAAACTAAGGTCTATCCATCTGTCTATCTCCAAATACAGTTCTACGCACAATTCTTCAAGTCCCCATAAAACTAACCTCCTTCACTGAAATTCACTTCACTCAATTTAACCCTAAGGGTATTATCAAATTAAAATATATTGACAGCTATATAAATGTTATATTAATTTATTCTAATATATGGTCTTCTGTGAGATTTCTAAAAGTTTCATCTGATTAGCTTTTTTAAACTAAAATCTTTCAGGGTTTCAAGATTATTTACATAGTTTATAATGTACATAACGCATCCTCAAGATATATTGACTCTTGAAATAATGTAAGATCCACGTATTGCATTTATGTTAGTTTACAGGTCACACTCAAGTACGTTGATTTCAGAGGTTTTTTTTTTTTTTTTTGTCACTTAATTTAAAGTTACAACACTGGTCTTCCAAATCTGACATTTGCAATTGGTGGGCTGCCCTGCAATTTTATTGACCTTTATCTTGTTTTTGTGCTCACTGGCTCGTCAGATGCCATTCTGTCAAAAAAGCATTAACAATTTACTTCCTTCTCTGTCAATTAGTGTATCTTTCACAAGAGCATTGCTGATCATTCATGAATAGTTCTTGGTTGTAGCCTTCAACTCTCCATAACCTTTATAGCCTTTGGGGAGCTATTTGTCTTTGCATTTCCTAATCTCGTAGATTTATATACCAGTAGGCCCAAGGGCTACTGAGTGGCAACACATACTCTCTTATTTCTTTGCCAAAGCTGCCTTTTTACTCCCCTTTTAAAGCAACCATTATTTTCTATAATCTTTGAGGATCCTTTTTTCAAGACTGACTCAATTTTTCTTGCCAACTCTAAAGAAAACCTATTATTAACCTACTGCTAAGTCCTGCTAGTATAAATTCTGATCACTATGAAGAAGTGCTCAGGGAATGACACATTTATTTTTAAATGGAATGTTACAGATATTCTGGATTACTGAGAATCTCAGCCCCTAGTGTCTACTTACTGATTTCTACTTCATTTAAGATTTTCATTTAAGAGAATTTTGCTTAGATATATGGATTTTGTTTTCTGTATTTAAATATGAATATAGTGTTTGCATACCCTCACCTTGAACTAAGATTTGTTTATCAACTTTTTCTATTTCCTTTTTCTATGAAGGTCCTTTTTCTCAACAATTGCATGGTCCTCCCAAAACAAACAAAACATTCCAGGACAGTGACAGTTTTCTAGGTTTTAATAGGTAATTTAGACTTCCAGGGATCTTAAGATGGGGTTATCTCATGTTTTTGGCCTTGCTTATGGGAGTCTTTTGCCTTGCTTATGGGAGTCTTTCATGCCTCTTTCATGAAACTATAAACTATGTGACAGCAGAGACTATGTCTCAATTAGTGCTGAATAACCAGTCTATGACATAGCACAGACTATCCTTATATATAATATGTATATAAATACATATATAGGTATATTTTATATACATTTATTGAGCAATTGGAAGATTGAAGGTATCGTCCATTTTGTTGGCCAATGAAAATCCCATTAATTCTTTTAATAAATTTATTGCATCTTTCTAATTTTATAGGTTTTAAATCTAAAGGAAACTCACCTTATAAAATGTATTTGAATAACATTTATTTTTAACACATTATTTAATCATAATAAAGAAAAATGAAGTCACAGACAGGTTGAATTCTTATTTCATTAGCATCCACCAAAATTGAGTATTATTCAAATATAACATTCTTACTAATTTTCTGAAAACAAAATGGATAATGAAAAGATATCTTCACCTGTTATTAATGTTCCAGTTATTGAAGTGTAAAATTTTAATGAAAGTCTTCTTAGGAAACTTAATATAAAAAAATAGGTATACTCAATGGAAAATGTGTGAAACATATTTAATGTGTTAAGTAGTTAAAGCCAATCTATTGTCAATGACATGCTTTTTTAAAAAAAAATTTCAAAGTACATTATGTATGGATGAAAAGTNTGTGTGAAACATATTTAATGTGTTAAGTAGTTAAAGCCAATCTATTGTCAATGACATGCTTTTTAAAAAAAAAATTTCAAAGTACATTATGTATGGAAGAAAAGTTTCAATTTCATATCTGTGTGAGGAATTCTAAATTGTTTATCATGCTTTTAACATAAAATTACTTTGTAAAGTCCATTAAATAGAAACCTTCACATATTTATGTTCTCTATACTCTAAGTTTTTACATAAATATCTATCCTGTAACTAATGCCATTATTATCAGAAAACTTCTAATAAAACCTTTCACGTAATCCAGTTATCCATCTCCAATAGTCATGCCAACAGTTTGTAGCCAGAAGACTCTTCCTTCTTTCTTTCATCAATCCCTTCCTCCTTTCCATCCTTCCTTCCTTCTTTCCATGTTTATTGAGGCTCAATCTACTTGGGTCTAGGAATGGGGTAGAATTAAGGATATAGTATTATACAAAACTGACATGGTCACTATCCCTCATGAATGTTCCAGTTTAGAAAGGAATACATTATGTTAATCAAAAAGCCACACAAAATTTTGGAATTATTAACTGTGGTAAATAGTATGAGTAGGGAAGTTCATGGATCAATAAAAGGACTTGGGGCAACGGGGTGGCTCAGTTGGTTAAGCGTCTGCCTTTGGCTCAGGTCATGATTTCAGGGTCCTGGGATGGAGCACCACGTTGGGCTCCCTGTTCAGCAGGGAGCCTGCTCCTCCTTTTCCCTCTGTCACTCCCCCTGCTTGTACTCTCTCACTCCCCCTGTCAAATAAATAAATAAATAAATAAAATCTTTTTAAAAAATCAAAGGACATAATAGAGAGATTTGACCTAGATAGAAGATCGGAGAATATTCTCCAGAACTAAAAATAGAGCTGAGAAATAAAGAAAGACTACAAGTTAATTAGGTGAAGGGAGAAGGAAGAGCACTCCATGAGCAGAAAGCAAAGGTGAAAAAGCAAAGCAGCAGCAGAGCAATGTTTCATGGAGTTGAAAAAGGTCAAGATGACTGAATCAAAGAGAATAAGGGGAGTACGGTATAAAATAAAGGAGGAGAGAAAAGCAGGGTCAGCCTATGTACGAAACTTTCTAGTACATGCATGTTTAGTATGTTGTACCTAGTCCTCAATAATTGAAGAGAAATTGAATGGCTTTAAGCAAGAGAGTGAGGGACACACACTTGGCTACTAGCTCAAAGGGTGACTTTTATGTACATCAGGCAAAGGGGCCCCTTCTCCAAGACATTTTAAAGACATCTGCTGAAAATTGTCAAACACTTATATAAACAAGACTCCTGAGTGAAGGAGTCTCTCTAAAGTTGTTCAAAACACAACCTGCAGGACTACAATCAGCAGTTCTAAATGACTGGAGAAGACTGTGTGAGAACAGCATTATATCTAAGAGAGAGGAGTACAGTAGCTGAGGCTAGACTAGAAGCAATCGAGCAATTGGGAGGTATTGCGATAGTGCAAGAACAAGAATAGCAGGTTTGGATATAATATTAGGAATGGAAGAAAATGAATTCAACATACAATTAGAAGATAAAATTAGCGGGATACCCAGGTGGCTCAGTTGTTAGGTGGCTGCCTTCGGCTCAGGTCATGATTCCAGGGTCCTGGGATCTAGTCCCGCATCGGGCTCCTTGATCGGCAGGGAGCCTGCTTTTCCCTCTGCCTCTGCCTGCCACTCTGCCTGCTTGTGCTCTCTCTCTCTGACACATAAATTAAAAAGAAGAAGAAGAAGAAGATAATATTAGCAGGACAACATTGCATACAGATATGGGAAAAGAAGGAAAAGTTGTCATGACCAACTATTTGCTTTCTGGCTCATGTAAGAGTACCTGCCATTCGTTGTGACAGGACACACTAGGAGAGAAATGGCTCTGAGGGAGAAATGAGGAAGATCATTATTCAGTTCTTGACTTATTAGTTTAGGGAGATTTTGGACCATTAATGTGGTGAGACCAAGAAGACAGTGGAAATATAAATCTGGAGCACTGGGAAGAAATCTCAGCTGAAGGTAACATTGCAAATCTTTGACCTCTATATGAAAACCATACTTGTGTGTTTGGAAGAGACTGTCTTGTGAGAGAGTCAGGGTTGATAAGGGTTAAGGGTGTAGCACTTAGAGTTTGTGGGGAAGACAATTATTCTTTGAATGTGACAGCAAAATAGCCATAATAAAAGGGGAAATATCACCAAGTCCAAAGAAATAATGAGTTTCAAGAAGGAAGGAGTGGTCAACTGTATTCAGTTCTATTGAGATGTCACAAAATGGAAAGTTTAGAAAAGCTTTCTTTGTTAACTTTTTCCAGGACTGTTAATTAAAATGAGGGAAATGAATTAATCTAGTTTGGAGTAACCCACTGAGTGTAGATGTAAGAAACACAGGCAGCAAGTAAAGACCATTCTTGAGAAATGTGGTTGAAAAGACATAAATGGAATTCAAGGAGGTATAAGAAAGAGGATAACAATAATTAGTGCCTGTTTATGTTATTTGCTTATTTTTGCTGTTACCTGCATTTAATGTAAGATTTTCCAACATATTTAAAAGAATATTTCACAACTGTTTTTAACCTTCATGAGCCTTGTATTAAATATTTTACATATTGGATTATATTATACTTGTTTTAGGAGGGCAGATATATTAAGGTTATTAAAATCAGAAGGAAATATCAAACAAGTAGGATTGCACATTGACTTTGGAAAATTGTTAGAATGTCAGAAGCGAGAGGAGAAAAGGCAGTTTTTGATAGAATATTTGGGCAATCATAGATGACTGCTTTCATAGTAGCAGTTTCTTTTTCTGTGGTCATGAGATACAAGGTTGGAAAAATAAAATAAACCTCACCAGTTCAAAGTTTTAAATGCCAAGCTAAAAGATCTATGGAGGAGTAAAGAGAAGAATGAGGCTAGAACATGAAAGGTGGGGTGATGAAGGAATTCCTGTAGTTCACACAGCTGTCAAAATCATCATAATGAACCCTCACAATCTTGGTGTAATTCTCAGTGATGCAAATGCTTTAGAAGCTGCCAGATCTCCATTCACCTGATGGTGTCACTGCTCTTGTAAAGGTCAATAAATACTTTTGTGAAGCTCTTGCTGCTTCTCCTTGCCCTTCTGTGCTTGAGGTGCAGCCAAAATTATTCAAACAGCTCTTGAAAATTTAAACCTATACAGGAATTATCTCAGGCTGAAGCATAATGTACTTGTGAATTCAGTGACTCCTACACATTATTCTACAAATTTAAATTTAAAAAGAAAAATTTAAATGTATCAGTTTTCTTTATATATGTCTTAAAGCATCATATGCTCCTTATGGAAAAATTTTTAAATAATAATGTTCTAAAGGATCAAAAATTAAAACCTATATTTCTACCATTCCAGATAATCATAGTTGAAAACATATATGGGAAGATCTACTTTTTATTCTCTAGGCAATTTTATTTATAATGTTTAGATTTAAAAAATTTAAATTTTTTTAAAATTTAAAAAATTGCATCCTAAAGTTTTATAGACATAATGAAATACATATTCCTCTTTCATCAATTATTGTCTCCCCACCTCCCCTGATACAAGTATGGTTAATATTTTGGTGCATTATAATAGAATTTTCAGGGAAAAATTATAAACATTATAAGACATAATGATTAAGAATTGGCTGTGGTATTAAAAGAACTTTGTTTCTACTTATTAATGTTCCTCCTTATTAAGTAGTCTAAGAAATGTTTCTTTAACACTCAATGACTAATTTTCAATATAGTTCAGATGTGAAGACACTTGGATAGTGTCAGTTATTACAAAGAATAATTCATTATCTTCTCATTAATGGTACACTTTCATTATCTTTGGTTTTAACCTTTTGTATGAAATAAACATCTCACTGTAATGTATTGCTTACTAGTTAAGCATAGCGCTTTCAGTGTAGACATTTGACAATTAAATCTAATTCTCTGAATTGTTTATACATGTTACCTATCCATTTTTTGAGTTTGTCTTCTCCATATTAAACAAAATTCATATCCTTTGAAAATTAATCATTTGTCATATGTATTTCTATTGTTTATTGAATGTATTATTTGCATATTACATATAACACTAACTTAAAAATGTTTCAATAATGAAATTAAAATATATGACTTAAATATGTATATATGTATGTATATACTCATATGTATGAATAGATATATACATACATATATATATAGTATGTGTGTGTATAATTTCTTTTCTTGAGCATAGAAAGCTCTTCCCAGTGACAGATCATATTAATCTCATTTGATTGATTGATTCATTCATTCATTTCATATTTAACTCTCAGATCCATTCAGAATTTTAGTATAAGTAGGTATCCAACTTCATTAGTTTTCATTTAGATGAGTTATTAATCCAGGAACTTTTCACTGAAAATTTGCCAGAAATTTAAAAGTTTCCTTTATCCATTACATACATGAGTATATTATGGTCTATTTCTTCTTCTTATTTGTTTCCATGTAGATCACACTTGAATTATTATGTCTTTCTACTATATTTTACTCTCTGGCAAGCCTCTTGATGATACTCTCCTTTTGTTTGACTATTTGATAGAAATTCTTGTTCATTTATTTTTCACATTAACCTCAGAATCATTTGTCAAGTTTGGGGTGAAAATATCCCATGGTGAGCTTGAACTGATTTCTTCCTGATTTATTAAATAACTTGGGAAGAACTGAACTCTATAAAAAATGTGTTTGCTCAATTAGGTACATGCTGATTCTTTCCATTTATTTATATTTTTAAAAACTTTCCCTAGCTAAAGGTTCTCTATCACTTAAAGTAATTTATTACTCAATTACTAATTAGCTCTTTTTTATTTTTTTATTTTTTTTAAAGATTTTATTTATTTATTTGACACACAGAGAGAGATTACAAGTAGGCAGAGAGGCAGGCAGAGAGACAGGAAGAGGAGGAAGCAGGCTCCCTGCTGAGCAGAGACCCCCGATGTGGGCCTCGATCCCAGGACGCTGAGATCATGACCTGAGCCAAAAGCAGAGGCTTTAACCCACTGAGCCACCCAGGCGCCCTTAGCTCTTTTTTTTATTAATCAAGAATAGATATTTAGTTTGTCCAATTTTGTTTGGGTTTATTCATTTACTTACATGTTTTCTGAGGGCCAATTATAGGCTAGGCCTTCAGCAGGTACCCGATATACACTAGAATTTAATTCAGAATTAGTTTCTGCTTTCATGGAACTTACCAACGTTTGGTCATACAGCAAAAATAAGGTAAGAAATAAAATCTAGAAATAAATTACTCCAAAATTTAAAGTATTGCAAAGAAACCAAATAATTTCCTGCAATAATGATTTTGGCAGACGGTGAAGAAGAATAAGTGGAGAGTGTACTTTAGTATGATGCTCTGGAAGTCACTGTTAGTACATTTAAGCTGAGACCTACAGAACGATGTAATAATAATCACAGCAACAAAAACAGTCAGGATAAGAACTGAAGATAATCATTTGAGATATATTATGCCAAAACCGTTGGGGAAAGAGTTAAGAGTGCACTCTAGGAAGTGAAAGTCCAATGAAGTTGGGGTATTAGATGCCAAACCAGAAGAAGAGGAGTTGAGTTGGGCCAGGTAAATGGGTCTAATCTTATAAAGCCCATAGCTAATAAAATTAGGTATTATTTTATAAAACATGGAAAGCCATTTGCCTCTTATTTGTCTGACTCTCCACAGCCAATCGTTCAGAGAATCAAATTAGTTTTATCTTCAAAATATATCCAGTACCCAACCACAACTTATGACTTCTACTGCTACCACCTTATTCCCACACACCATGACTTCAAATGTTTCCATACTGCTCTACTTACAACAACTTTTGCACTTCTATTATCCTCTACACGGCAGCCATTAGGCATCTTCTTAATGGTAGGAGTTATTCAAGCTGCTCTAGTCTCCCCACCATGCTGGCCTCAAAATCTACAGATAAATAAAATTGGTGTAGTTTTTTTTTTTTTTTTTTGCTCTCCATTAAAATTAGGATTCTGAACATATTAAAGTCAACTTTTTTTTCAATGCTCTCAAACTAAAAAATGGATAGATACTATTTGTTCTTTAAAAGTTAGATCTCACTAAAAAGTCAAGAAGTTTGAGATTTTATTTGATGAAAATATATTAAAATATTTTGAATTTTCTCTGGGCTATTCATCTATTTGGTGATACATATTGTTCAATAACTTGGTGATTTATAATTAATTGTTCACTATTGAATTCTAATTTTATTACAATGCAGCTTAAGGAATGTGGCCTTTATCTATTGTTTTCACATTAATTTGGAGTATCACTGCAGCCTTATTTATTGATTTTATTGTGAAAAAATTATATCTTCTATATATAAAACTTTTTATAAATCATTTCGTGTAACTATATGTCATTTTATATATCTATATGTTACTTTATATATCTATTAATGGTAAAATTTTTAATGAGTTATATTATTCTAAGATAGTCTCATGCATTTTAGATTATTTTTTCTTTCAAAGACAGAACAGTTTATTAAAGTCTTCCTAAATAGTTGTTTATGTTGGTTTTTTCTTGTACTCATTATATACTTTGTCTTCTTTAATACCATGCTTTGTTACTTGAGGCAAAGAGCTTCATGACCTTTATATAACCACTTGGGCTATAAACTAAGCATTTTGTGTCATGTGGTCTTTTGTTGTTGTTGTTTTTCTTTTTTTTAGACATGCTGTTTTAGGTATCTTGAAACCTCACAACAGGATTTTGTGTTCCAAACCTCTCTCTGAGGGAATTTTTATTTTTTATCATAGAATATAAATCCAATTGTATACACATTAATTTTGTTGTGTGACTACCATCTTTTCCTGGTTTCCACCATTACAGTAAGTTTCATCTAATTTTTATCCTGAAGTTCATTCACATTTAATGAGAGTTTTTGACTCTAATGTAGAAAAGGAGATTGTTGATGTACTATTGTCATTCCCTATCTTCCTCACCATCCATGCAATCTATTTTCACAGTCATAATTTTGATTCAATAACATAACATCAAGTGTTTTTAAATGAACCTAAATTATGAATAAGAAAATCAGAGAAGATAAAGAGGGACCTATCAGTGGAAATCAGCCTTCCAGAGAGCACTATTCATTGCTTGCCATTGTTCTTTCTCTCTGTGTCCGTTGTCTTTTATTACAAAGCCTATTTTATCATGCAAAATTTTAGAAAAGAGATTTAGTAGCCAGTCAAACCAATTTATTATTCATCTTTAATTTAATAAGACACTCTAAATTCAGGAAAGACTAATATTCTGAAAGTGTGGTTTGGGCTTTTTCCCCCCACTTTCATCATAGCAACTACATCAACATAAACAACAATTAGATGTTTCAACATGCAGTAGATGAATTACTGACTTCCATTAAAGTCAGTTTATGGCCCTCTTGAGTGAGGCCTCTTTGTTGCAAACTATTGTGAGGCACAATTTGTGACTTAGCGTTTTCTGTTTCAATCGTACTCCGTATCCCCTTAGGTAATTCTATCTGTGCTACTCACACAAATCAAGATAATTCTGTGATATGGGTTTTATATTGTAGTTTCTTATGTGCTTATTACTTGGAGACTGATGCATCTGAAACTTTTTTTTTTTCACTGCAATGTAAACTGACAGCTTGCCCTGAGGAGTTCTTTCTTTGAGGAGCAATGACTAGAAGCTGTATTTTATTTTCATAGCCTCAGAAATGCATTTGTAAATTGATTAAACTGAAATGCATATATTTTATAACTAGGAAGGTAAAACAGGTTCCTAATGGACTTGCTAGAACAGTTTTGGGCTTTTATTTGTAGAGTTTCAGTTAATATATAAATGATAATTGTTTTATCAATTAGGGTATCTTAAAAACAAAGTCAAATAAATTACGGTCCAATCTCAAAAGCAGGCAACAGCCTTTAGGGAGATTAACCAAAGTACATTTTTTTAGGACTCTTTACTTTCTTCACTTAAACCTGAAACAGGGATATTAACATTTTTGTTAACTAAGGACTTCCCCTGTATTTGAACTGGATAAACTGACCACAAATATTTATTTAAGGATTTTCTTGTGCTCTGCACATGGTTTACACTCCCTACCTACATAATTAGTTATCACTCAAGTGTATTTCACAAAATGAAAGCAAGCAAATACAAATAAAGAAGAGTATATAAGTTATATCACATTTTCTCTAGGAAATGTAGGGAACACGAATAATCAAAGAAACTGGAATACAAGCAAAAATCATTATGCAATTGAGAGAATAGAAAAATAGGATAAATTGGCAGAAGTAAATAAAAATTATTTAAATTAATGAAAATTGTAGGGTAAAATCTTTATCTCTGGCACAAGAGCAGAATAGAATGAACATTGTCAGCCACTAATAGAGGTTTGAGTTACCTGTGGTGAAAATATTAATGAAGAGAGTTGGAGGTATAAGAGAAAGAATCGGAAAAGAAATGGGAATCAGAAGCCCAGAGAGAAATGTTGTATGAAGAGCTGCTATAACCTACCAAAGCATACATTTAACAAGTTCCATTAACAGGAATTAATTAGTAATACGAGAAGCATGGTATGAAAAGTCAGTCAATACACAGGGACATTTGGAAGCAAGCACTTTCTAAAGTCAATATTCAAACTGAATAAGAATCCAAAAATGTCTTTCAGGATATCATTATCACCACCTATTTTCAATCAAGCTTTTGAACACACAAATAGGTTTGACAACACATTTTTTCAGAGTATTTGCTATTTTTGTCCTATGGGATTTATTTTCATTTAATGAGGATCATACATATTTCCTCTCACTATTCAACAATTTGGAATGTTATTAATGGCAATATAGATGATATGATATTAACACCTAATTGGAATGGTCAGTTCTATATAATTACTATTTTTTAATATTCTGATTATTTTAATATTTAATTTCTTTTTTTAACTATATAATTTAAAATATTTTATACACATGGCTCACACTGCAGTAAATTATAAGGTTGCAAGTACTTATGGAATATTCAGTAAATATATACATTTAACCTCAAGTTAATAGTTTTACAAAATCTCAGGTTCTATATGTCAAAGGCAGCAGTTATTATGGTCCTGGGAAAAAGCACTCTGAAACCAACAAAACTAACTCTTTTATCAAGTGATATGGTGCTAATAAACATTAGAAAATATTTTGTGCCTGGATGTCAAGTACTGAGAAATGATACTGTGCCTGTGAATATGTTCTTAATATTAGTTGACTGATAAAGTCACTACAGGTGGCATTTATTGCCATGAACTATAGTGCTTCACTTTATCACTCAGACTAGATCACAATGTTCCAACAGCTACAATCTGTTAACTCTCATCCAAATAGCTAAAATGCCCTTAAAGGAAGCATTACTTGCCTGTGAAGGTTCCCTGGCAATTTTGAAGATTTCATAAACCTTGGTAGCTCAATATCAGCTATTGGATTGATATTCGATTAATTGTGAAATGGAAAAAAATGTTCTTTCTTTTTTCCACAAGAAAGCAAGCCTTGTATACTACAATATTTGTAAGATTTGTATGCATATTTCAGAAAAAATCAAGAATTATGCTCTATTGGATTGTCCTTTCAAACTACAAAAGATAATATGCTCATTGGAATGGATGACATAAAAAAGTATATAAAAATTCAGCATCCATTCTCATCTTTCCATTCCCCTCTCTCACCTCACAAAGAAAAAAATATTGACTGTATAAAGTACATCTTTCCAGGCAATTTTCTATGTCCACATAAGCACAGGAAAACATCTATACACACAAAAATATTTTACAAAATGCTATCTTTTACCTATATCACTCTGCATCTTGCTTCTTTAATAGAATATTATATTTACATAGAAATTTATTTTTTCTTTAATGACTATATAATATCAAATATTTATAAATATGTCATCATTTTCTTTTTTTAAAAAAAGATTTTATTTATTTATTTGAGAGAGAGAGTGAGAGAAAGAGAGAGCATGGGGGGGGTGGTCAGAGGGAGAAGCAGACTTCCCACTGAGGAGGGAGCCCAATGCAGGACTTGATCCTGGGACTCCAGGATCATGACCTGAGCTGAAGGCAGTCACTCAACTGACTGAGCCACCCAGGCACCCCTAAATATGCCATCATTTTCTTAGTCATTCCCCTACTGGTGGGTATTAAAATACTTTTATTTTTTATCACTTCAACGAATTCTGCAGGAAATCATTATATGATGGGGTTCTCCTTTCACATTTTTATTTCAAAGGGCAAATATTGAGCTTAATGGAATGCATGCTTCAAATTAAGAGTCTGCCATGGTAGCTTCCCAAAAGGCGGCTGTAATCGGCATGTCCATCAGAAATGTATGGGAATGCCCATTTTGATATCCTCACCAGCATTGGATGTCATTATCTTTAACTTATTTGCCAGTATGATCAATGAAAATTATTATCATTGATTAGCTTTTCCCTGATTAATAAAGAGGCTGAACATATTTTTAAATACTTACTGAAATTCTGAATTGAAAATCTTTTCTACTCCATATGCTCTTGTCGTAGCCTTTACCAAATTTCCCATTGTAGATTCTGTGCTACATGCTTACAGTCTTCCAAAGAAAAATTATGAGTAGAGCAATTACATTTCTGTTAACATTTATGTAATTAAGAATAACAAAGGAAACTACCTCACAATTTTATGAATTATAGTCAAGCCTTATGTTTTAGATAATGTATAGGTATTAATGCTGCTTTGTATTGGTTTTGCTGTCCTTAGCAAACACTGCTACATTTATAGGATTTGGTCAGTGCTTATGCCGAGAACACATTTCATGAATTACAATAATCATAAAACCTTTCTTCCACAATATAACTATGTCACATATTTATGATTAATCTGAATCTTCTGATTTCCATGACATTCACATAAAGAAAAAAAATAATTTCCTTCTCCTTGGAAGGACCTACGCTATTAGTACATAATATCCAACTTTAAATCCATACATTGAGTACTCAACCCATGTCATAAGAAGTGCTTGAATAAAAATAGATTCTATATTATGTACAATATTTTGTGCATTAATATGTACAGTTATGTTTATACTTTGTTCATGCTTATTTACCAAGATATTTATGTATATGATCATCAAGAAAGCTCTTTTACAAGAATTTGAGGTTTTGGGCGCCTGGGTGGCTCAGTGGGTTAAAGCCTCTGCCTTCGGCTCAGGTCATGATCTCAGGGTCCTGGGATCGAGACCCACATCGGGCTCCCTGCTCAGCCAGGAGACTGCTTCCTCCTCTCTCTCTGCCTGCCTCTCAGCCTACTTGTGATCTCTCTCTCTCTCTGTGTCAAATAAATAAACAAAATCTTTAAAAAAAAAGAATTTGAGGTTTTAAAATATTAAAACGGTGGTAAATGTAGTGAACTGAAAGATATAAAGGAAAAGTATATTATACCATTGAAGTTAGGAAAAAAAGACCTCATTAAAAAACTCATTTATAATCAAAAAGTTCTTAGTATACAATAGGCTAAAAATATTTTTAAAGATTTTATTTATTTATTTGAGAGAGGGCAAGAGAGAGAGAGAGCACACATAAGTAGGGGGTAGGGGCATAGGGAAAATGAGAAGTAGACTCCCCACTGAGCAGGGAGTCAGACATGGGACTCAATCCCAGGACTCCAGGATCATGACCTCTGCCAGAGGCAGACACTTAAACAACTGAGCCACCAGTTCCCCAGGCTAAAAATTTTTTAACTAATTAAGGGAATGGCCTAAACATACCCACAAGCAAATGTAAGCCCAGCATCACATTTACAATTGCTTTAGATATATTTTCAATAAAATCATGAATAGAATTATACTCACTATCATTTCCATTTAACTTTATAGGCTGTGTGTGGCCAAGGAGGATGGCAGATCCTGGCCAATTTCAATAAACCTAGGAACTAAATATATGATATAAAATTAGAAAAATAAAGAAAATTATCATTAATTATATAACACAGGTAAACTTTAGAGAATCTAGAAATCATTAGAAATAAAATAGTGAAGAGCAAGGTTTTTTGGCATAAAATCAATATTCAAAAGTCAGAACAATTTACAATCATAATTAAATTATTTTAAATATTTTAAATATCTCATAAAAACCTAAAACTACGAGGAACAAACAAGTCAAGCAACTAAATGATGTGTAAAGCTTTTATAAAGAAAATTATAAATTTATATTAAAGCAAATAGAAGATTTTAAAGACTTGAAAAACATACCATGTTCATGGATGATACTATTTAAAATTATGAAGATTATGGTTTGTCTACCTCTCTGATTTCTTCCCAGTTGTTTTTTTTTATTATTATGTTCAGCTTTCCCTCCCTCCCCGTATGGTTCTCTGTGCTATTCCTTATGTTCCACATATGAATGAAACCATATGATAATTATCCAAAAGTAATTCATAAATTTATAAATTCTCACTCAGAATATCAACAAATTTTTCACAGTACTAGACTATATAATTTGAAATTATGCATGCATAAAAACAAACTGCACAAATGCAAAGGACAACCAAGGAAATATGGAAGAAGCAAAGATGATAAGACTTATAAATGAGTGGATGTTCAAGAGACAGCAGAGAAGATTTCTCCAGAGAAAAAGAGATGTCAATATAATGAGTCTACATGGGGGAAGGAAAAAAAAGGAAGTGAAAGGGCTGCTTTCTTTTATTTCAAGCTAGGTGAGGAGGTTTTAAGCCAACCATCTAGAGAGCTGAACAAGTATTCTCTCAGATTTGGGAACCATAGAGCCTTGTGTCTGGTTTCCATAGGGGAGGAGTGAAGACGAAAGGTGTAGTTGGAATAGTCTTCCTAGCTGACTCCATTCAAAGCACTCTGTACTTTATAAATGGTGGTATAAAGATGCATGGTGGGTCACTTGAATCTTCAGAGGCAGTGGAATTCTAACACAAGAGCTATATGAAGTCTCTAGACCTATCAGTGAAGAAAGGAGTATAAAGCAGCCTTCCAGATAAAAGACATCATTTGCCAAGTAGCTTCAGTCAGAAGTTGCACAAGAGAATCTCTAAAAATATAAACACTCCTAAAAAGAACAACCAGCAGCTACCTATCTGCATCACTCAGAGGAAACAAAAGCCAGATTAAATACCACTCAACAAGAAAAGCAGGGTCCTTTTACCTGTTAAAGTTTGATTTTCAAAGAGTTTAAACATATAACTCAAATACAAAATGAACATGTATCAAAGAAAAAGTAATTGAAACCATTATGATGGTTCAAAGAGCATCTGAGGAATTGATGTTTGTAGACAATATAATAAATGAATACTAAAATAAGATTGCTTGGTTACTTATAAAACTTGCTGATTTCTTACAGAACAACAAATTGTAATTTCTGGAATTTTTTTTTTTTAGTAGAGAAATAGTATCTGCATCTCTCTTGGACAAAAATACACAAGTTACCACATAATTTCACTAAGTCTGGAATTTCATTCAAATTGAGTTAAACAAGGTATGCCTGGGTGGCTCAGTCAGTTATGCATCTGACTTCTGCTCAGGTCAGGATCTCAGGACCCAGGAATCAAGGTCCACCTCCAGTTCTGTGATCAGCAGGAAGTCTGCTTCTCCCTCTCCCACTGTGGGCACCCTCCCACCCACCCCCAATCCCCGCTCATGCGCTCATGCTCTCTGTCTCTCTCTCTCGCTTTCAAATAAATAAATACAATCTTTAAAAAAATATGTGAGTGAAGCAAAGTATATATTTCTCTGGACCTATCCTCAAATGTCTCTATATGTCTCTATATGATCTTAAACGATGTCTCTATATGATCTTAAAATGACATATTGCCCACCTTTGAACCTTATTTCCAAGTTTGGAATAATTTTTCTTAACATATCTTTATCCTGAACTTCCTTCACCTTGCCAATCTCCAAGAATAAAAATCCACTTGTAATAACATCTCCTAACCATGCCCACGCTTCACAGCACATTACCAAATCTGAACCTCACCCCAGATGGAGGAAAAGTTGTCTATTTAATCTGAATAATAGTCAAGCCTTTTATGATCATACTGTATTATACATTTTGGTTATTAAAGGGAGACTGGTGACACTTTATGAATATTTGAAATTTTCTAAGAGAGTAGAACTTGAATGTTCTCACCAAAAAAAAAAAAGTATGTATGTATTAATTAACTCAATGGAGGGGGACTCCTTTCACAATGTTTACATATATCGAATCATCTTGTTGTACACTTTAAAATCATACAATTTTATTTGTCAATTATACCTGAATAAAGATGAAAAAAATCAAAGGAAACGGGCTTTAAGACTAAGAGTTACACAGAATGCTATGGAATAAGTCAGATTTCTTTTTCTATAGGACAAATTGAAGAGAAAATGGAAGAAAGAGTAGCACTGCTTCATGAATTTACCTAAATGATTTCAACTTATTTCATAAAAAATAGTTATATTTGTAAGGGTGAAACTTGAAAATAATTGCCATCTACAGGAGAAGAAACAATAAATTGTGGCATAATCCTACAATGAAATACACTGTAAAATTAAAATGAATGAATTCTAAATGCAATGCAGCATCCTAGATTGTATCGCAGAGCAATAAAAAAGCATCAATAGAAAAAAATGGAAAAATTCAAATAAAGTATGACATTTAGTTAATAGTAATATACCTGTGTTAGTTTGTTGGTTTTGACAAATACGTGATGGTAATGTGTACACACACACACACACACACACACACACACACACACACCTATTGCTTCTGTTTCTCTGGAGAACCTTGTCTAATATAGGAACTGTCTATACTATCTTTGAATTTTTTCTATAATGCTAAAATTATTTCAAAATAAAAGGTTATTAAAAACATTAACTAAAACTACACACATAAACAAAGATAAATCACAAAATATGTCTTTGAGGAAAGTTATAAACATATTGCTTTCACTTTTCTACTCACCTGAAACCTACCCAGTGCATCCAGATATTAAATTCACTGATATTTAGACTTAAGAAATACAATGTCACATACACACATCAATAAAATGTATTATTTTCCTTAAATACTCATTAGTACATCCTTGTTCATAAAGTAAGGGCAGGTTAAAATGGTTAAAAAATACTGAAATTTTCAGAACATTAATCATTACTATGTAACACTTTTATATTTTTCAAAGTTAATATACATAATTTTATTTAACTCTTACAGTAGTCACTTCAAGTAAGCAGAGAATTGTACTAATTGAGGCTATTCAAGAATGTTAAATGACATGGCTAGATAGAGTATAGTAGTAATTTAACATGAATCCACTTGTTTCAACATTTTATCAATATGGAATGACTGTGGAGTCTATTGAAAAGTTAATGAATTAACAACAAAGTATTTTGAAGGTCCTCGGGTGAACCTCTGCTATCAGAAATTATCCCATATGCTACCCAACTTGCTCAGAATCTATGTCCTATAGATTTCACATTACCATATACTGGAATATGTCAATTTATTTCTTACTATATATACTTTCCTTTTCCTTTCACTAAAAATCAATTAGTAAATAAATAAATAAATCAGCTGCATTAATGGTTGCATCTTGTTATGTTCCACAAACATGACAGATCTACCAAATATGCACAGTAGAGATGAAGCAGGCCCACACCTATTTCTTCAAAACAGCCAAATGGCTATTTCAGATATATTGTTCCTGAAACGTAACAAAAACCTATTTCTAGGTCAAAGTCCACTGAATGTACATTAACTCCATTTGAGTAAGTCAGGGAGTGTTAATGAACCTATCAATTATTTTGGTCTTAATACTTTCTCCTATGGGTGGAGAATGGAAATGGCTTCCTGCTGTCTTATTCAGTAGAACCCCGCATTCAGTGAGAGTTGGAGGAAATTTTAAATCCAATTGCTAGCCGTAAGAATCCATTTCCTCATACATCTTTGCTTGCTATCCAAAAGGATATCTATTGCTATAATCTCAGTTTTCTCTTAATTCTGCAGGATGCTCTTTCTTTTCAAGCATGTTTCCACTTATACAAAACTCATAAACTTCCAATTTGCAAAATATATGAAATTTCAATTCTTTTTTACTATTTTGTTCCAGTCTCTATAAAAGTCCCGCAACTATAACACATTTTATTTAATTTACCGGTCTTTACCCTGTAATAGTTGTAGCTACTTTTGCCAGTCTTAACTTTGTTGTGTCAGATGGTACAACAAATTACAAATGTTTGTTTTAGTTACTAGATAAGTACAAGTAAAGAAAATAAGTAAAAAAAAATATGTATTTAGGTAATGAGCAATCGAGCCTATGTAAAATCTCATCTCCTTTTCTGAAAATATATCTATGATAGACTGATGCTACTATCCTCTCCCAAAAAAGCCTCTTTTTTTGCTTTCATTTCCACTTTTATTTCAACATCTGCCACATTGTGATAATTTTATTAAGTATTACACCTGTGGAACTAGTTGCATTAATAATGTGCATAAATTCTGGTTTGTAACTATTCACCCAGACTGTCTAATAAGAACAGGACATTTTGCTAGTCTGTATTTCATATCTTACTTCTAGATGTGAACTATTAAGAAGAACATATAATGTGGTCTTCTTGTCTCCTTCATAATATATGCAGGTAAGTCTCCCCAAAGAGACCATCCTTGAGGCAAAATTGAAACTCCTTTGTATTGCCTTGGAGAGTTTTTCTCTACTGCTACCACAACATGGTTAATAGATTCCTTTTAGAAAACATCACATCAATCTTCTCAGAACCTACTTTTTGCTTCGAGAAGTGATATAGTTCCCCACTTCAGAACACTTTTGGCTAGTAATTTTTTCTTTTATTTTCCAATTATACTTAAAGTTCTTTATCCAAACAAGCAGTTATGAAATTCTTCCTTTTGTCTCTTTTTCATCTCATTAATGCAAATAGAATGGAAAGAAAACAATTTACTCTTTTGATTGATTTTACTGAAGTGTAAGTTATAATAAGATGGAAATAATTTAAAATAATGCTGCCTACTTGAAGAACAATGCCAGAGGAAGCACAGGATAAAGATAAAACTTCAGGACAGAATGCTGCCCTACAAAATGAAAATTCAACTAATTGAAATCCTGGGCATCTGGTGACTCTAAGTGAAAATTCGATATAACATTTTTGTCTTCAGTTCTTCCTATCCATTTAACAGACTAAGCAAAATGTACAGTGCAATCTTGCATAAAGGAAAAAACATAAAAATCATTGACTGAGTTACCCTGTGGATTTGATAAGTTATACATCAGGATTCGATACTGGGAGCATTCTCTCCCTGTGTCCTTTCCTGGAAACAACTCAGAGGGAAAGAAAAAGAGCATAAGGGAAGCTTGATTTTTCCTTCTACATGATTGCTGTCTTTAACCTCTCCATTTCAGCCCAATCCTAGGGTCTGTTAACCTTTTTACTTTTAGGACTTGATAGATCACATGCCATTTTTTAAAACATTTTAAAGCTAGCTTATTTCTGAAATTTAAAACTTTCTGACATTTTCTGGGTATAGGAATAACACCTCATACAAAGTTCAGAATTAAAATTAATCTTTTTTCTATAGCTGTATGGTTGACTCATTGCAACTACACTGTGTATAAACCTTTTTTTAAGTTTTTATTTAAATTCTAGTTAGTTAACATACAGTGTAGTATTAGTTTCAGTTGTGCAATATAGTGATTCAACACGTCCAATACAACACCCTGTGCTCATCATAAGTGCCCTCCTTAATCCCCATCACTCATTTAAACTACCCCCCCACACACACCTCCCTTCTAGTAACCATCAGTTTCAGAACTAATCTTTAGGTATTCTTTACAACTGAAGAAATGCCTTATCCCTCTTTATTTTTTAGGTATTTATTTGGGGATGTTTCTCTTGATTAGCAACACTACATGTCAGAAGTACAAATGTGTCCCAAGTCCAAGATTAATAGCAAATGGAAGGACATTAAGGTAATCTTAATACAGGGAAACAGGGAGTTCCCACTTTGATTGATGTTCCCAGCTGAATCAATTCCAATCCAATTCCATCCTGATCCAATAGAATCTGAACAAGTGTCTTTTGTTTCAGGACTTCTCTGCAAAAATAGGTACCATTCGGAGACTATTTTCACTACACTTTTAAAATAAAAAAATCATGTAAAAAAACCACTTAGCTTTAAAATAAATGTGCTCTGAATGGTGATTTTAATCCAAATCTCCTTCAGAAAGGCAAATGCACATTACTTGGTGGTTTTACACATTCTAATATTTTTAATCATTGATTTGTGACTTCTCGTCAACCCCTTATCAATGTAAAGTCTTTTGTATTTAGACAGAGAAGAGGTCTTCGGTATCAATACAGTCCATTTTTACTGTGGCTTGTGGTATTGCCACCTGGGCTTAACAGGCATGCTTTCGTTCTCATTGGAGTAAGTGAAGTGCTCCCCAAGAAAAAGGTCTCTGCTCAGCATCTCTCTAAAAAATGAAAGAGAAAACAAAAACAAAAACAACTAGGAGCTCTCTTCCCTGAAATATTCCGTTAATCCAATGGCATAATTGGCAGATAGTTACATACAGTTCTACTCTAATATTTTCCTATAGTGTCCTTTCTTTCTTTACAGGTCGCTTTTTTTATACTAGAAAATGAATCCATCTCTTTCTTGCATCATGACCCATGCTTAGTAAATTCACTAAAATTAGCATCCTATGGCATATTTATTTCCCCAAAGCCAAATCATTAACACTAAAGATAAACTGATGTTCTTCATCCATAACTTGATTAAAAATGTATGATATTTGAGGATTTCTGGAACTATTTTCCTATCTCCCCAATTAAAAATGCTTTATGTAATATTATACTGCATATATCTGTGAATCTGGCACATCCTTTCATTATTCCAAGGGTGGGTTAAATTCCAAAATCCCTACAACAATAAAATATTTAATAAAATCCACAAACATAATAAAATGTTGTGAGAACTGACATAAAGTGTTTGAAACAATCCTAGCTAGTTTTGTCTCTACAGTTATCCCAGTAATTTCCACCTTCATTTCATTTTCCTTCTTCCACAAAAGAATCATGAGTTTAGAGAAGTTCCTTCCCATGTTTGGTTTCACGATTTATGATTTCATATTTTTTCAATATCCTTTTCATCTCACTCTGTCAAAACTTCAGGAAGTGAGGTTGTAGTTTTAACCCATAGATGATGGAATATCATTATTTTTCTGTCTTATGAGAATGCCCTTCCTAGTTGTTTATTCACTACTTAGAATTCTTCTGTACATACATATGCATCATTCATGGATTTTCCTTTTGTTTGGGATTTGGAATACACCATTCTTAAATGCAGTGGATTTCTTATATTCTAGTTTAAATAATGGGATACATCACTCCACATTTAATATTAATTTAACAAGTTCAGTAAATCCCTCTTCTATTTCGTCCTAGAGGAAAAGTTTGGCAAAAAGAACATTCCATATTTGGCTCTTTGCCTCCAATAGATACCTCCTATTCTTTCAAAACCACTGCTACTAATATAACCATTTTCTCACTTTGCTGTTTCCTAGAAAAGCAGCTTCAATAAAAAATAGGTGCATGTATCCTTGTAACTCACACATCTATGAGGCTGTAAGTATTCCAGAGAAAGTCTGAATGAATGATAACAGTTTATATTCTCTAGACTGTTATTTAAGAAGAGTATTAAATACCTGGTACTTGCATTATGAATCATTTATGATTGATCTTTTTTGTTAATTATAATAAAACGACTCTGAAGATCTATAGTGTTCGAGGCTGTTATTTCAAAATAGTGTTGCAATCAGAAAACTAATATTAATCAAAACATTTATATCATATTGAAATAAAGTATTTTGATGGTTATTTAAAATCCCATATAGTTTTGAATCTCAAAGCTATATACTTTCTCTATACTTGATGCTTTGATATTGGTTCTCAAATGTCAAATTCTATGTTTGTCTTTGGTTCTCTCTTCAGCAATAAATTCCACATTGCAAATATGATTTGAGTAAATGACCTTCGATTAAGCTCTTTCTTTGCTACTCTCACTGCAGTGCCAATATACTGGCAGCAATATAAAGATTTTAGTAGCAATGTTTCCCTTGCATGTGATAAAACAGATAATAAAGATCGGATTTCCCTGGGTACAGACTGGCCAATAGTAGCTTTAAAAGACACAAAATGTGCTCTTCACATAAGTTGTCTACTAAATAAAATACTTAAAAAGATAAGACAGGGCTCTTTACAACTACATCAACCATGTTCCAATGCCAAAATGCATGAACATATGGAAAATTCAACAGTACATGAGATTTATAAAAATAAACCTCATGATATTATATTGATAATTTTAGTAATAGTATTATGGTCAATATTTATTAAAGGATTTCTGTGACCATTGTACTGTGTTAAATATTTTACATATATTATCTAACTTAAATTATTCCATAATGCTTCTGAGATAGATATTATTACTCCTCTCATTTTTTTATTTTTTTATTTTTTTTTTAAAGATTTTATTTATTTATTTGACACAGAGAGAGAGATCACAAGTAGGCAGAGAGGCAGGCAGAGAGACAAGGAGAGGAGGAAACAGGCTCCCCGCTGAGCAGAGAGCCCGATGCGGGCCTCGATCCCAGGACGCTGAGATTATGACCTGAGCCGAAAGCAGAGGCTTTAACCCACTGAGCCACCCAGGCGCCCTCCTCTCATTTTTTTAGATGAAAAACAGGTTATCTGAATTATCTAGTGAGAAACTGTCACAGCTCTGCTTCATACCCAGGTGTGCCTGCCATTTCCAGGTTCCTAGTCACTCTCATACACTACATTAAGAATAAATTCATCTTTGGCCCTTGTTAATAGGCTTTATTTTATTTGTGCTCTTCTCTGGAACATCCTATTTCATTCAAACATTAAGAGTCATCCTAATATTTATTAAAACTCTTTTTTGTTATTATATGTATTAATATTTTCCTTGTAATTATGTGCTATATTTGAATAGGATACATATAATCCAATGGTATTTTCTGTGGGATTTTTTTCTTTAATCAGTGTTGCCAAGGCCACTCAACACGTACTGAATTTTTCCAATAAGCTCTAATGCAACGCTGACTTGCTGATAATGAGGAATGTTATGAAAACACTGTCAGGAAATTTTGTCAATAGTTGCAACATCCATAAGGAGTCTATGTGAGATATCTTCCATTTATGCCTCCAGATCTATTTATTCTCCTTCCTTCTCCTCCTGCCTTCTGATCTGATTGGCTGGACTGCATAGACTATATTAACAAGGTGCATGTACTCTAATAGCTTCTGGTTGTTTTACCCCAGAGGTAACCAGGCAAGAGGTTGGAGCGATAGAAGAGAGTTAGATTCATGTACTTTTTTCAAAGAAGATTATGTTTTTTACAGCAACTTTAGGTTTATGACAAAATTGAGTAGAAAGTGCAAGAGAGTTCCCATGTACCTCCTGCCCCTGCACAAACTACTGCTTCCCCCACTGTCAACATCCTGAGCCACAGTGGTGCATTTGTTACAATCAATAAACTTACAGAGGCAGGTTATTATCACCAAAAATTCACAGTTTACATTAGGGAGTTATACACTCTATGGCCTTGGACAGGTGTATAATGGCATATATCTACCATTATAGTATCATACATAACAGTTTCACTGCCCTAAAAATCCTCCAAGTGCTATTCCTCTCCTTTTCCCAAACCCTTGAAAACCAATCATCTTTTTACTATCTCCATAATTTTGCCTTTTCCAGAATATTTTATAGTTGGAATCATGCAGTGTGTAGCTTTCGCAGATTGGCTTCTTTCACTTAGTAATTTGCATGTTGTTTTCTCCATGTATTTTCATGGCTTGATAGCAGATTTCTTTTTAGCACTGAATAATATTCCATTTTGTGGACAGGCTATCATTTATTTATCCATCTACCTACTGAAGAACATCTTAGTGGCTTCCAAGTTTTATAATTATGAATAAAGCTGCTGTAAATTTCCATGAGCATGTTTTTGTGTAGACATAAGTTTCCAACTCATTTGGGTAAATACCAAGGAGTACCACAGCTGTACTGTATTATAGAGGTTAGGGTACTTTACTTTTTTTATTTTGGCTCTCCTTCTGTTAAGCCAGGAGTCTCTACAAGCTGACGTCTCCAGTTAGGGCCCGCCCTTCATTTCTGCAGGACTCTAGGTGCTAATAACAGCACTGCTTCTAGCCTCAGATTATGCCACTATCCCATGTGGTTTCTTTGTACATAACACTCCTCTTTCTAGTTTGCCATATGTTTCTTATTTTGACAGTAACTGATAGAAACCCCAAAGTAGACAAAGACTCAATGCCTATCTGTCTGCATTTTGCTATTATTTCCACACGTGGAATAAGTATTGCAAAGTAAAAATGACATCTTACCAGCCTCTTTACTAAATAGTCTGCAATATGAGACAAAAAAAAAACAAGCAAGGTACATCCTTACAACAGGGACAATATCTAATATCTCTACATCAAAATAATAATGGAGTACATTTATAAGAGCTTTATCTGTACTATATTTATGATAAGCAGTTAGTTATTATCAGTTCATTTATTACCAATAGCCACGTGGAAAACTATTATTATCTACATTTTACAAATTAGTAAACTGAGGGTCTTTCGCCAATCAGGAATTGAAATGGAATTGAAAACTGGATCTAAATTCAAGTGTTGTGCTCTCATTAATCTCAGTTCTTCCTTCCATCTGTAAAGTCAAAATATTTAGTGTTCTGTACAATATATAAATGACCTGGTTTTAAATTCCAGATCCTGTAATTGAAGGCAAAACTGAGTTCCCACATGCATGAATCATCTCTCTGCACTCTGATCTCCCGGCCCGCAGATCCACGTTCAGCAAATTGGCAATGGGGGTGCATGATGCTGCTCCCTCTGCCCTCTACCCCCTTGTACAGTCATCTTGAAACAGTCACAGAGCTCGGGCCCCTGTCTCTCCCCCCAGCAGATGTTTTACTTGCACATTCTTCTTGCAGGAAGCCATCTCTCTCTTGCACTAGATTAATAAATTAATTCTGAAAACTGTAGATGGAAGACGGATCACTTAGAAAAGTAACAGATCTGATATTTTAGCAGCCTTGACCAAAATGAAGTGAAGACTGTTGGGAAGATGGGAAAGGCACACAAAGCCGCTATGATTATAAAAAGGCAATATTGATAAATTCCTAAAAACAAATTTGCCGAAGGGTATTGAAGCCTTAAACAAATAAAAGAATATCATAAAAATGATAATATCAGAACTATTAAATCAATAAGAAATATCAGAAAAGCTACTTGTCTTCTGGACTCTTTCAAATATTAGAGTTTCATCTTTCCTGCCGAATATCTGGACTTCTTTCATAATTGATTTCTCAGCCTCTAGCCATAGGTGTGACCTAAAGAAACAGATATAGAATTCTGATACTTAGAAAAACATTTGTAGAAGAAACAGAGGTAGAGAAATAATCACCTTGCCCCACTGTTACAAAACAAATGCAACGTGTTTGTTGTATTTCTTTTCAACTGACTCTCTAATGACTCTAGATTATGCTTTTAAGTGCACCCATGGAAAACATGAGAAGCATAATTATGCATGTTTACTAGTGATGCTTATAAACAAAACTCACAAAAAAAATAATAAGGGGTAAAAGAGAATAACAACAAAAACTAGATTAAAAGAAAATAACACTAATAAAGAATTTAAATGACTAGAAATCAACAGGTTGGGCGCCTGGGTGGCTCAGTGGGTTAAAGCCGCTGCCTTCGGCTCAGGTCATGATCCCAGGGTCCTGGGATCGAGGCCCACATCGGGCTCTCTGCTCAGCAGGAAGCCTGCTTCCTCCTATCTCCTCTCTCTCTGCCTGCCTCTCTGCCTACTTGTAATCTCTCTCTCTGTGTCAAATGAATAAATAAAATCTTTAAAAAAAAAAAAAAAAGAAATCAACAGGTTATATATAATTAGTAATCACTACATGCATTCAAAAAAGAAAGACCTAATGAGTAAACAGAGTAAGATAAAGTAACATGAAATTAAATCAGTAGGAGACTTGCAAATAGTGATAGTTAAGACTTTATCCCGATTTTTGGATTAAATTGTTGAACCATGGATTTATTTTATCTTATGTAATGAAGAGTTGTAGTTATTAGCCTTGGATGAAGGAGAAACATAATCTGCGTTCTGAGATCACAGGATAGGACTTTTTAAGATATCCTGCTTTTTAAGCAGATGTTGCTGAATATAGCTCATAAAAAAGTGGTCCCTCTTCTTTTACTTACCACATCTCTCAGAAATTTTAGTTTACCATGACAGTTGGCTAGAATGTATTTGTGTAGAAAGAACTAAAAATATGTTCCCTCCAACTAATGACACATGTAGATCCTAGTAAAATAATAATTTATATTACAAAGATTTCTCAGCTCTGTTTCCAAAACATTTTCATGTATAGAAGAAAGTACTTTCACTAGATCTGTTATTAAGCATCATCGTATTTCATGAATTAAATCCACCTGTTCTCTATGTTGGTGGTTTTAGGAGTGCTCTGTTTTTCAGAAGACAATAAAACATGTTTGTACCACAGGAAAAATCCTGTGATTGTAATCCAGAGTAATTGTATTAATTAAAAGAGTAATTGTATTAATGTTCATGTTTTAAATTAACCTCAAATCAGGATCACTACCACTTTGTGTTATACTAGATTGCAGGAAGATGGGAAGCAATTTAGCAGTTACTTATGGACGGCTATGTATTCCGGATTTCTTTCTAATCCCAGTCCCTTAAGAAGATACAACTCATACAAACATAACACTGGTCCATAGATACTCATTCGCACTTAAAATTAACATGGGTTTAACCCCAGGAATCCTGTAGGAGCAGGTTTTTTCCTGTCTAGATTCTCTAATAACTATAAATTATGCTTTTATACATACTCATGAAAAAGTTAAGAAGCATAATTATTCAAGTTTTCTTTTGCTACTTATAAACAAAACCAATAATATTACATCTTAAGGGCGCCTGGGTGGCTCAGTGGGTTAAAGCCTCTGCTTTCGGCTCAGGTCATGATCTCAGGGTCCTGGGATCGAGGCCCGCATCGGGCTCTCTGCTCAGCAGGGAGCCTACTTCCCCCTCTCTCTCTGCCTGCCTCTCTGCCTCCTTGTGATCTCTCTCCCTCTGTGAAATAAATAAATAAAATCTTTAAAAATAATAATAATAATGATATTACATCTTAAGAGTTTTAAACGTACTGTATGCTTCACCCACAGCCAGCATAACACATTAACAGGGTGGTAGTTAACTATTATAAGCTAGATTTTTTTAATACAAATGGTTGTGTGTGCGTGTGTGTGTGTGTGTGTGTGTGTGTGTGTGTGTATTAGAAACTCCCCTTCAGCAAATGTTTAACAGTATAGCCTTCTGGTATAAGGTAAAAGGATATAACATTTGTCAGACACAATTCCTGTACCCACAGTAATATATTATGAGAATTCCTTGGGACAAGACCCTTTTCTCCAAGTGCTGTGAGATTTCAGAGAAATAAATTATATTCCATTTGTTGAAAGATTTGCTTTTATAACTTTGGTTATTTGGCGCTTTGGGAGAAGGACAGTGGCTTTCAGGAAAGCTCTATTACTTTGGAGCTTTGAAAGTATAATGGGATTTCAAAGGAAACAAGAAGAGTAAAATCAATACCCTAGAAGTAAAATATGTTTAAATATGCTAAAAAAATATCAAGTAGACAAGGGAGATGATGCATATAGTTTTTTTTCATCTATTTATTAGATATTTCCGAATATCTACCATGTTGTGCAATGTACCATATCAGCTTCCACCTAGACTTCCAGGCTGACCAAATACATGCTGTCAAAGAGTTTTTAGGGCACCTGGGTGGCTCAGTGGGTTAGGGCCTCTGCTTTCGGCTCAGGTCATGATCTCGGCATCCTGGGATGGAGGCCCACGTCGGGCTCTCTGCTCAGCAGGGAGCCTGCTTCCTCCTCTCCCTGTCTCTCTACCTGCCTCTCTGCCTACTTGTGGTCTCTCTCTGTGTCGAATAAATAAATAAAATCTTTAAAAAAAAAGTTTTTATATAGTAGGGAAATAAAGCAAGTAAATAAATATGTAGATACAATAAATAAGTATAGATTGTGATAAAGGGTGAAAAGGGAACCAATTGGGATCTAAAAATAGGTACCAAGCAAAGGTTGCCTATCTTATTTACATTTTTGGGAGATTTCTCAGATAATGAGATATTTACAGTAAGAGCTGAAGGAAGAGAAAGACTTATCTTGGGATTATGAGTAAAAGAGAGCTCTGTGCAGAGGTAAATGTATGCAAAATTCCTGTATCATAAAAGCATGGTAGAGCAAAGGGAGTTAGGGCAATAGGTGAGATGCATGAGATGAAGCAAAAGAGATAAGCAAGACCAAATCACGCAGGGCTTCTAAAACTGTTGAGAGGTGCCTGGGTGGCTCAGTTGGTTAAGCGACTGACTCCAGCTCAGGTCATAATCCCAGAGTCCTGGGATCTAGTTCCACATCAGGTTCCCCATGTTCTGCAGGAAGCCTGCTTCTCCCTTTACTTCTCCCTCACCCACTTCCCCTGCTTGTGCTTGCGCTCTCTGTCAAATAAATAAATAAAATCTTTAAAAAATAATTAACTATGTTGAGAAATTTGAATCGTACTCCACATATAATGGAAGCCATTAATAAATTATGAATAGAGGTTGATCCAAATATGATTCCTCTGGCTGCCTTGTGAGGAATGCAGAAGGTGATAAGAACAAAAACATAGAGTTAGAAAGATGTCATAGTTCAAGCAAGGAGAAATGATGCTCTAAAGCAAATTGGTGACAGAAGACATGACTATAAGTCTGCTGATGAGTTACATTAGGGGATGAGATTGAAGAACGAAACAAATAATAAATACGGATTCCTAATTTCAGCAAGTGGGAAAGTGGTGGTATGTATTGTGATGAGAAATATCTGGGTAGGGACACAGATTTCAGATGTAAGAAGAATGTTCTTTTTGGACAAGTTATTTCTGAGATGTTGGTAAAGATGTTGAAATAGGAATAACAAATAGGCAATTAAATGCATGCTTTCTAGAGGAATCAGACTAGAAATATACATTTGGAATTGCTAGCACGTGAATGACTTAAATGTCATGAGAATAATGGGGATGATCTGGAGAGAGTGTGTAAAGAAAAAAAAAGGGGGGGGGAACGTGAACACATGCACCAGAATAAACAAGAATATGTGGCATGGCATCACAGGACTCAGAAAATTTTTTTAACATGTATCATGAAAAAGATGCTTAAACACAACACTTACATGAATAAATTGAATTAAATTTTACAATCTATAAGTAGCCCTCAAATGCCTTTCAATATAAGAGTCATTCAATCTTCATTGTGGTGTCATAAGACCAGTCTAACAATGCCATCTGGGAGGGCCTGTAGGATAAGTGGTCATGGACAAATTAATATGCTAAGACCAGAGTGCACAGTAGAGGAAAGGAACATGTTAGAGGCAGAGCAATGTTGGATTACATAATGTTGGTGTTAGGGAGAAAGGAAAACAGAAGAAAATGCAAGGTTATCTTCAAAATACAGCAGTGAGGGGGGAAACAAATTTGGTTGTTATCAAAGATTCATTAAAGAAACACTTTAAAAAACGTACATAAGCAGGCACCTGGGTGGCTCAGTTGGTTAAGTGACTGCCTTCAGCTCAGGTCATTATCCCAGAGTTCCAGGATTGAGTCCCACATCGGGCTCCTAGCTCCATGGGAGGTCTGCTTCTCCCTCTGACCTTCTCTCCTCCCGTGCTCTCTCTCATTCTCTCTCTCAAATAAATAAAAATCTTAAAAAGAAAAAACAAAAAAACAAAACAAACATAAGCAAGGAGTTACATTTTTTTTTAACAGATTTATAGGAATGTGCCTCATGAACATACTGTTGGAGATACCCATAAAATGTTTAAGATAAAGGGTCAGTCTATTTCCCAGATAGGGAATCTACCTACTGGTAGATTACAGGGTCATAAGAGCATTTAAAAGGATGGATATAGATGCTATCACCAGACTGATGAAGCTATATTTAATGACAGGCATGGAAAAGCAGTCTCATTGAGAGCTAACAAAGAAAGCAAAGGTTACAATGAGCATTCTAATAAGAGTTATCTAGGAAAAGGCAACATCTTTACACTCTGGAGGTAAGGTTTCACAATGTCAAGGCTTAGAAAAGACTGCAGAATTTGAGGCCACATTTTTGTTTAGTGATAAGAGACGACACATCTTTTAATCTTTTGGATATTTTCCTTCTACATTTTTAACTTAATTCCTCCCTTACTTTTTAAAACTACTATTCATTTCAACATTAAGAATTGAGATAAAAGAAAAAAAGAACTGAGATGGATTCTATCAAATATTTTTGGGGGGTTCAACCTTGCCAAATTAAGTCTATGTGCACTTTGGGCCCAAAGAAGAATGTTATAAATCAATCAAACACATGTCTATTTTTTCTTTCTTTCTCTTCTTTCTTCCTCTTCTTTCTTTCTCTATCTCTTTCTTTCTCTTTCTTTCTTTCCTTTTTCTTTCTCTCTCTCTTTTTTAATTTTTTTTCATTAAATAACTACAATTAGCTGATTTAATGATCACATTCCTTAAGTGGTAAAGTTACTCTTTTGAATCAGCAGTGGCCATGCATCTGGCAATTTTTGGCTCACTTTCTGTAGTAAATGGGAGGTGGACTGGGTTAACTTTGAAATTTTTCAACTGTTTGTTTCCAACATATGCTAAACTTTCCAAAATTAAGTAAATAATTAAGTAATTGAGTAATCTTAACACACTGCCTTTGAGTCTTAATTTTTCTTGAGCTGGAATTGGTACAGAGAAGGTAATGGGATTCCTCAGTGGGTCCTCTATACTTTTTTCTAGAATGGACCTTCTATATGTATATATTTCTACTAAGGCTTCTGTTATTTGTTTTGCTATTAGAACGATTGTCTATTCTTATCATAGTCCTAGAAACATGATAGTGTTTAGAACACTCTGCAATAAATGTCTGTCTACTAAATTAACAAACAAGGAAGGAATTCAACTGAAAAAGAAAAACCTTAAAAAATGATGAGCATTTACAAAAGCAAAGTGGACAGTGCTGATAACTTTGGGCAATACCATATTTTGCAAAGAACTTCCCTTGAACAAAGTCAATTGACTATAGGCACTGGATATGGATGTTCAATTTCGTTTTTCTTAAAGTAAAGGGCACATTTCTATCTTTCAAACAAATTGGTGCAATTACTGGAACCAGATAGAATTACACTGCTTGCTATTGTATGTGCTCAGTTTCCCAGAATATGGAATATACCTTCAGGGATTTATTAACAACTTTCTATAGTCAGACTATTTTAATGTTATGAATGCCCTGGACACTGAATCCTCAAGGTATAAAAAGAGCTTCATTTCCAGAAGTTTTTGCATAGCACTCTTATAATTGTAATAGGAATAATGCAAAATTTAACTCATAAATGTTCGCTGGCCTTTTTTTCTTTCCACAAATCCTCTGAAGAATATGCTAACACTGTCTGATTTGGCTTCCAATCTTTATCCTGGCATTTGGGATAGTAAATTATGGATGGGGGTGAGGGGTAGGGCTAAGGAGGGGAATGGTTGAATTACGGAAGTGGAGATGTAGAAGGATTTTACATTTTATGGGCGGAACACAACTGCCACGAGAGAGAAAAATAGAGCAAAAAGTAGAGAGAGGGAGAAGAAGAAGAAGGTGAATACAGATAAACTACAGATAGATTTGTAAAGTTTGAGAGGGGGATTTTTAAGAGACTGGGTCATCTGCAAAGTAGGAGAGATATAGAGGAAGTAGCCATGGGAAAGATGATTTAAAAATATTACTGGGTCGCCTGGGTGGCTCAGTGGGTTAAAGCCCCTGCCTTCGGCTCAGGTCATGATCTCAGGGTCCTGGGATTGAGGCCCGCATCGGGCTCTCTGCTCAGCAGGGAGCCTGCTTCCTCCTCTCTCTCTGCCTGCCTCTCTGCCTACTTGTAATCTCTCTGTGTCAAAATAAATAAATAAAATCTTTAAAAAATATATTACTGAACATAATAGGTATGTCCCTCTCTTAGAAGCATTTCAGAATATACATTTAAGCAATATCAATTGTGTAAGCATTTATAAACATCGAAGAATAGTCATCCACAACTTCTAGAAAATTAAAAAAAAAACACTTAGTGTTATGAAATTCACTTTTACTGACCTCCTTCTCTCCCTCCCTTCCCTTGCCTTTCTCCCTCCCTCCCTTCCTTTCTCCCTCCTTCCCTTCTTCCCTTCCTCCCTTCCTTCCTTCCTTCTTTCCATGTTTCTCTGTTAAATGAGTGAATACACATGAAGTTATTCAAACAGGACCCACAATATACCAATCATTCAATAAATGGTATACATTATTATGTACCTAAAATACAATGTAAGGAAGATTTTATGATCCTTATTAAATCAGACTAAAGGAAACATAACAATAGGTTCATCTTTAGAAATCTTTTGATGATTATCCACACCATGGGAAATATCATGCCAAATTTTAAAATAAACCTAAACCTACCACATCTATTACATAATTTACTTTTTAACTTATGCAGTTGATAATATATGGGAATCTGGATACTTAGAATTGGAATATGTGTATATTAATTATAACAACAGCATTTTCTTTAACTTTACCAAACTAATCAAAAGAAATAGCTTATGAATTGAAAAATGGACAATCTCTTTGAGAAATTAAATTTTCAAACTGGAACTTTTGAAATAGCTAATATTAACCACTAGTAACACAGCTAGCTTATCTTTTCCATCTATTCTCTTTTCTATCTTAATTTGATTCATCATTTTAGCAATAGCTTAAGTTGAATATTCTTTATGAAGTCTCCTGTAATGAATTTCTCTGCTGAAAGCTGATAGCCTTTCTAGACCGTCTTTGACTCTCCTAACTAAGTAAAATGTTGACTTAATTTTTTCATACATATGTGTGTGCATTTGTTCTTATCTTGTAAACAAAATTATAAATGTCTTCAATGAAGCTTTTTTTCCACATAATAACCAAGTGCCTAGCAAATGATAGGCATTTACTGAAAATTTTTTAACTCATCTAAAACTTTCTCCATTTCTCAACTTCCATCTTTAATTAGTTAAAAATGTCTGGTCACTTTTACTTCTCCAATATCTGTCAAAGCACTCTCTTCATCTTCACTGCTGTTGTCATTGTGTTATATTTTTACATCATCATTTCTCGCAAGGGCTATTTCTAGACATCTAATTGGACTCTCTATTTCCTTCTAGTCTGTCATCCAGTCCACAGTCAGAGGTAGCAACTTAAGTTGTAAATCTCATATTTATCCTCTCTGGGATTAATAAAAGATACTACTATTAATAAGAAGATCTGAAAGCACAGAGATTTAGAGAAGATAAAAACTCATTGTTCTCCCAAGTAATAGGATAATACTCACAAGGTAATCTAGTCATTCAGGACCTTTCTATGTAGTTTTCACCATTCACTAGGATGTCACCTCATTCACACCACCATATCTGTTCCTGGTATCAGGAAAAGAGAAAAAGAGAATGGAGAATAAGCAGCTTCCTTTTCAGACATGTCCTATAATTTGCACACATATCTCTCCTTCACCTGCATTGACCAGAATATATTCACATGGCCACACTTGAATGCAATCTCTAGCTAATAAGTATTTTATTTCAAAAGGAAAATTCTTCTTCAGTCAACCCCTACAAACAAAAAAGTACCTTTCTTTTCATATATAAAACATATCCTCGAAACACACATGCACATTCTAGGAAGAAATCCCAACATCCTATCCATGTTCTCCATCCAGCTCAAGGTCCCTTCACAATCTGTGGATGAGGAATGGTCCGTTCCGTCAGATCCAGATGTGGCTCCTTAATGTTATAGTGACCTCTACTTAAATAACTTGGTTTACCTACTTCCGATTACAATTTACAACAGTGGAGTATGAGCAGAGTAATTGCATTAAATTCTTTACTCAGAAAACTGAAAGAATGAGGAACACATAACAGTCACAGTTCTAGAATGTTATCAAATTCTGCTTGGCAGAAATTGTGAAGAATTGTTCTTTGGCAGCTACTAAGACCATCTGCAATCTCAATTGTCGCTGCTTGTTCATTGTTGTCTGTGTCCATCTCTGTAGTTACCACTGGAAAGTAAGCTCTGATAAGATCTGCCCAACTTTGTCCTAGTATGGATTTGTCCTTTTGGGGGGGGGGGAGAAGGGGTTTAAGAGAAATAGACTTTTGCAGGCCAGGATTATGGTTTCTTTGGCAACATACTTCAGCTTTGTAGGCTTCCAAATGTATGCTTCCAGTTAGTTCCATGTACAGGTGCCCTTAGCCAAATACTTCATATACACATTTCCTAAGCTTTACATCCTTGTGCTGAGACTATCCTCCCTCCAAGCTATTTGTGATTACCTTGATGTCATTTGAAACAAGATGCTTTGTGAAACTAGAACAACCTGAATCTAATACTTACTACTGAGCTAATTCCCACTGGGTAACAAAGGACATTTAAACAGAAGCTGTGAGTCAAGCTTGAGGTCACAAGGATAAATCCTGCTGTTTGGGGTTAAAAAGTAATTGGTCACCCCAACGCCATAAAACTTCTAACAATTAAACGTTATAGTACAGGGAGTAGCAGAATCTTCCATAGAAAAACATATCTGTTCTGATCTCTGCTTCAGTCTGATTCTTTTATAAATTCATGTTTCTGATGATATCTTGCTAACTACTGTAAGATGAAAACAAACAAAAACAAACAAACAAGAATATTCTAACATTTTCTAACCACTTCTAGAGCTACACATTATGTACAAATGTGATCTGCCTTCCAAATTGCTACAGAATGGTTTAACATTTTCCACTATTAACCAGGATGAAAAGCTTTTCAGACTATGGTGTCTATATCCTTGCTGTTCAGCTTGTGATTACAAAACCAATGCCATATACTTTAGGATTTTATTTAAAAAGAACCTAAATGCCAAATACCATTTTTTTATTGCATAGGATGGAAACTAAATTTCTACAACTAGTAGACTATGAAATACAGTAGTTTATAGAAAACAGATGTTAATATCTTTCTCAACATAATAGTTCAGGGGTTGGTAAAGGTCCAGAAAGACTTAGGCTGCTCCTCCAAAAGTTTTCCATGGATTCAGAGTCTTATCTTCTTGCTTTGCTTTTCTCTAAAGCATAACTTTCATACACATGCTTGTAGCCAGCTGATCATGACCAGAATAACTTTCAGGTCCTCAGGAAGGAAGAAAGGGAATGGAGGTTGGCAACTGCTTTTTAAGGCCATGACTTGGAACTTACACATGTTACTTTTTCCTCATATTCAATTATCAAGAATCTAATTTCATCAGTATATCTGGGTAAAGGAAGAAAGAAATATGGTCTTCTACAGACTTTTCAGCTAAAAGAGAAAAGGGGAGGGAAATTCTATTGATAAAGAACAGAGGGGGAAAACAGATATTTGAGAGACAGAATATAAACTCAAATCCTAACCCTTTCCATTGCATTGTTTCTGACAAGACAAAAGGATAATACACAAACTACTTAGCATGGTGTGCCAACATCTCCATGGCCATTCTTTTTAAATAATGAAGCTGGAAGGGTGAAATAATTTGTCATATATTTCATTCTATCAAATTACTTTACCATTAATTTGTCTGTTTCTTCTGCTGTAACAATGAAAACTCGGTAACAACTTACAGTCCTCTAAAGTCCACATACAATCCCTAAATACAAGGTGTCTTAATGGGTAAAAATTGCTAGTTAAACAGAAATTACTTTAGCTGAGTTCATGGAAGAATTATGGCGGAGAAAAAAATAGCAAAAACCATTGTTCTAGGTAGGGTGGCTTCTATGAAATCTATTTCTCTGAGTTATTTATTAAAGCAATTTGCCATCCAGAACTACCCTTTGTCTCTGTCATGCACTTGAGGAAATCAGCCATTAGTTTAAAATAATATTGAGACACAAGACTCCACTTACCATAATAAGGAATACTTTACTCTGTGAGCAGAGAGCAATGAGTTGTAGAGTTCAGTTAGGACAGAGAAGGTAGATTCAACTTGTTCTTTGATAATACAGGTTGATGCAATGGAGGAAGTCCAAAATTCCTTTGGTTTGAGTGAATTTGCCTTAAGGTATTGGACTTTGTTATGTTCCAATTTTAAACAAGGAATCTTGAAATGTATGTGGCACAATTTTATCATAGGAGGGTTCTTTTCTGTCATAGAAGGGATCCTTATGCCTTCCGATATGTTTAAAATCTATTCAATACATGGTTTCAAATTTGAATCAGATTTAAATCTTCCAGAATTCAAGTGTATTCTTATATCAAAAGTACATGATTTGATTCAAAGGACATTATATTAGTAAGTTAAATAAGGCTTATAAACTTTACCAGTCAACAACTATATCACAGAAAAGAGCATTCTGGCAAATCTAAATTTTATTATTTGTTAATACACTGTGTTTTCAGTGCATGGAATATTGAACTCTACTTGTATAAATTTTGTGGCTTTTTTAGAACACATTTTATCATTCAATCACTTCTGCTCCCATTGTATACAGGGTGGAAAAGAACAAGGATAATTTTGTTTATAATTAATTTTTATATTTTTACATTAATACTTATACATATTTTAAGCACAAACTTATGATGGAAAGCTTATAATAGAACTTAGCAGTAGCCTGGCTATCCATTCATCTGTTCCATACACACACACAAAAGTAGTTTGTTCTTTGAGTCTATAGTTCTCAACTCTTAAAAAAACTATTTAGAGAGAGGCTGGCTTTTGTTTCCCTATTTAATAATATTTTCAATGTGCTAATAACAATTCATAATACCTTATATTACCTGTTGATTTGTTATTATTATAGTTTTATACCCTTGTGTATTATTTTAGAACCCCCTTGCATTTCTACTTACTGGTTTTTGCCTTCAGTCTTTGGCTAAGCCTATCTTCTAATAATTTCCCAAGAAAGAATGAGTGGGAAATAAAATGTTGATATTTCACTGTCTGAAATTACCTTTATTTTGCTCTTTTCCTTGGTTTGGGTTTTGTAATTTGAAGATTTTAAGATAGAAATAACTTCATCTCAGACTTAGGAAGGCAGCAATCCATTCAAACTTAATTCCCAATGTTTTTGAGTAATTTAATGCTATGCTTGAATATTTATCATGACCTTATTTTTACCCTGTGAAATTCTAGAATTGACTACTGAATCCTGGTGATCTAAAATTTCAAAATTATGTTAATGATGCATCATTACTTTTCAATTCATTGTATTTGGACTTGGTATGAATTGAATACTTTCCAATTCATTGTATTTGGACTTGGTAGGCTATTTCCATTTCGAGTTTTACACCCTTGAGTTCTAATAAAGATTCTTGTACTATTTCACTGGAAATTTCCTCCCCACTGTGCTCTTTGGAACTCTTATTAACCAGATGTAGCAATTACTTCTTCAATCTTCTAACTTTTCTTCCTTATTCCTCAACTTTTTCTTTTCTTTTACCCTTTGAAAGATCAACTTTAATTTCTAAATCTTTCTAATGAACTTTCAAAAAATTTCAGCTTTCATAATTTTATTTTTATTTTTTTAGAGAGAGAGAGAGAAAGAGAGTGAGCAGGGGGGTAAGGAAGGATAGAGGAAGAGGGAGAGAGAAAATCCCAAGCAAGCTCCATACCAAGCCTAATATGGGACTCAGTTTCAGGACCCTGAGATCCTGACCTGAGCTGAATTCAAAAGTCGGAAGTTTAACCCATTAAGCCACCCATGCACCCCATCAGCTTTCATAACTTTAATTGCCGATTGACAGTCCTTATTTTTCTTTTGTTTCTTTTTATAGCAGCATATCTTTGTTTCACAGTGCAGTATCTTATCTCTCTGATAGGTGATCACATTTTCTTTGAAATTCTTCTCTGCTGAATGCCTCTCATGGTTTCCTTTGCTTTAGTCCCTGTTTATTTTAAAAGATTTTTTAAAGAAATTTATACTTAAGATTAAATATCTGAAAAACTAATTGCAAATATTCCCCATGGGTGGACCAAGTTTGTCTAGTGGTGAAATCATTTGTACTGTTTTTACCTTGGGGTTTACCCCCCCACACTTAGTTTCTGCGAGACAATCTTTTTGTTTGTTTAAGATTTATTTATTTGACAGAGAGAGAGAGAGAGAGAGAGATCACAGGTAGATAGAGAGGCAGGCAGAGAGAGAGAGAGAGGTAGCAAGCTCCCCACTGAGCAGGAAGCCCAATTTGGGACTCGATCCCAGGACCCTGAGATCATGACCTGAGCCTAAGGCAGAGGTTTTAACCCACTGAGCCACCCAGGCGCCCTGCAAGACAATCTTTTAAAGACATTCTTTTTCTCCAGAGAAGATCCTTACTGGGGTGCCTGGGTGGCTCAGTGGGTTAAAACCTCTGCCTTAGGCTCAGGTCATGATGCTCAGCAGGGAGCCTGCTTCCTCCTCTCTCTCTCTGCCTTCCTCTCTACCTACTTATGATTTCTCTCTTTCTCTCTGTGTGTGAAAGAAAAAGAAAGAAAGAAAGAAAGAAAGAAAGAAAGAAAGAAAGAAAGAAAGAAAGAAAGAAGAAAGAAAGATCCTTACTCTGTTGTGACAAGGTTGAGAGAGTGAGTGCAAAGAAAAGGAGTGAGATCAGGAAAGAATCCCACCTGCATTTTGGGTCCTTGTGAGATCTGGGGCCACATAATTCACTGTGCTGACTTTCAGTTATTCTTTCTGCCCCATTTTTTTTTACCTCTGCTTTTCTCTGAAACTTTCAGGTTCAGGTTCTTAAACACATCGCCTAGGACTGGTGGTGAAGAGGAATGTATCCAGATCAAATTAGGGGTCATTTGGGACCTTGTCCCCATTCTACTCTATTAATAAGCATTCAAGCAATCCCTTTCTTTTCAGCATCTCCCTCCACCTCCCCCTTGTCTTCCATCAAAGTTGTCCTCTCCAATTTCTAAGATTTTAATCTCTGCAATGTGAAACAATTTGTTTCTCCTCTGTGTTATCCTCTGCAAGCCTCACTAATCTGTTTTTGCTCTTCACGTAGGTCTAAGTTACAAATATCCTCTAATTTCATCAAATTTGAGTATTACATTATAATTATGTTTCTGCTTATTTTATTACTTGTGAATAATTTTTGAGCCTAGGAATTATGTTCAATATAAACAAGGACAATTGAGTCATTTGTACAAAGTTCGACCAATAAAATGATATTTATTTGCTCTTACATTGTCTTGCAGAACTAAAAAAATAAAAAACACATTCCCATTCAGGGGCTTTCCTCTCCCTGTAAAATAAGCAAGCCCAAATCGTGTGAGTTTACTCATCCATTCTACGGCTTTTTTTTTTTTTTTTTTTTTACTAATGTGCCAAGCATTGTGCTGTTGACTGGGAATTCAAGGGTGAACAAGGTGCTTTGCCATCTGGTGTGAGGTGCAGACAATTAAACAGGTAATTACACATTAGTGTGGACATAGAACAGCATTTTATGGGAGCTCATAAGAACAACATCTGTCTCAGAATTACAGGGTCAAACAAGGGTTAGGACCTAGTGCAAAAAATTTTGTCTAAGCTGACATTTGAGTGATGAGTACAAGTTAGCCAGGATAATTTTGGAGGGAAAGAATGTCATAGCAGAAGTATGGAAAAACCTGAAAGAGAGAGATAACAGACCACGTGTAAAGAAATGAAAGAAGGTTAGTAAAACTTCTGGGAACTGGCATTAAAAGACAAGATCAGGAGAGAAGCCTGAAAGGTGAGCTGAGGTCAGATTTTCAGTGCCTTAAAAGTAATGTGAATGGGTTTGAATAGTTATTTAAGGAAATAGGACATTCCTCTGAGGTGAAGGAGATGATGGTGCTGGGTGGGAGAAAATGTTAATAAAGGTAAAAGATGTTAGCACATAATTGAAATAATCCAACCTAGATACATTGGAATCCTCAAACAGAATTATAATAAAGATGATAGAAAGAAGTATATAGAGCAACATCATCATTTTAATAATGCACAATTAGAAAATTAAGTAAAATAAGAATATTTTTTATTATTTCCACATTTTTACTAATCGCCATATTTAAAATTCAATTTCTTTGTTTCGCAAATTGTCAGTGGCAGCTGAGAAACAAGTTTGCCTAGCTCATGGAATTTTTAGGGATCTATGGTCTAATCTACTAATTCTCTTGGTCTATCAGAAAAACAATCCCGGGGAGCCTAGGTGGCACAGTCAGTTAGTTAGGCATTTGACTCTTGGCTTAGGCTCAGGCTGTGATCTCAGGGTCACTGTGCTGGGCTCTGTGCTCAGCATGGAGTCTATTTAAAGACTCTCTCTCCCTTTCCTCCTCCCCACCTCAAATAAATAAATAAATATTCAAGAAGGAGGAGGAGGAAGAGGAGGAGGAAGAGGAGGAAGAGGAGGAAGAAGAGGAGGAGGAAAACAAGAAGATAAAGAACAGATGATACTGATAGGACCTCTGGTACTTTCTGCTGGGTGCAATTTTCTAAGTGCGTGTGTAAGAAATTATATTTCATTGACTATAGGTCATCTATGGAATCAGCAGTTAATGAACTATATTGTCAATAAGTTGTGAAACTCAGAATCAGTAGACTTTAATGATTTTAACTAATCAAAATTACCTCATTCCATAAAATGTCACATGCAGGTTTATAATTTCATGAATTAACATTTCTCTTAGACACAAAATTTAATTGAAAATGTAGAAAATAGAAATTATCTGAGAAGCAATAAACAATTAAAAAATATTATACAACTTAAAATGTCAGACATAATCTTCATAAGTAAAACATGAGTTAAGTTGAATATAATAGATTCAGTTAATATTCCATTATTTTGGAAATTAACAAATTATTCCAGAAATTCTTATTTTTACTAGGCTCCAAATCTTTACTTCAGCATCATTTCCTTCTATAAAGTCATACCCATGATGAGGAGTTATAGATCAGTAGGTAAATTAGTAGAAAAAAAATTGCCTTTATTTACCATCTACTGTATGTTCAGACATAATGAATAGGTTTTGAGAGATGCATTGAGGGCATATTTATGTTATTAAGTTCCCACTGGGGAGAAAAAATGGGATCTATGCTAGTCTACATATCACACCAACAAGAGAATTAACAGTCACCCAAATCAGTATTTACCCTATTATTACACAATCAGCAGAGCCAGGGTTTGGAATTAGATTTGACTGCCTCCATTATTCATGCTCTTTCTACCATCCCCAGCTACTCAAATTCTTCAAAATAATACCTTAATAGAGCATAAGCTGGAAGAATGATATTAATGGCTTTTTAAAAATTTTTTTGATAAACTTTCTTATTTTTGTGTGCTTTACTTCAGTATTATTTGTGTATTCACTCACCATTTTTTCCTCTATCAAAATTATTTATTGAATAAATTAGTATAATACATTGCCCCTGCCTTGAGGAAACTTTAAGTCTGACTTGAAAAGTTAATTAACATTGTGAGATGAGAATAAAGTGCCATCACAAGAGAGCATATTATCAACAGCTAATGACACTATACACATAGGAATGCTTTTGGAGTTTAGAAAAGGACAAGATAATTGTGCCTAATCAGGCATAACAAAATAATTTTTAAAAAGCAGAAACTTTATAAAAATAAATATTCCCCAACTCCTTCCCAGAACACTCTTGTAGACTTAGCATGCTTAATGATTCCAAAATGCTTTTACCTTTCCTCATTGATCACTCTTTGGAATTTAATTCATATTCCATGTGTTACAAGTTGCATTCTGACACTGCATGGTGACATAAGTAGGCTCATGTAACACGCAATCTGCTTTCACAAATTCACTACCATCTTCAGTACAAGTATGCAGAGTCACATGCTCCATAAAACACAATCCTCCTCACTTTATCAGATACTGTAGGAGAGAGTGGAGTGCAATAGAACAGAACACAGTAAGGCAGTGCACATCTGAAACAGATAAACATGATAAAACAAGTATTGTACATTAAGTCCAACTTTGTCAACATTTGCATTTACTTCATACAAGCTTTATAATGCCATCACACACTCCTAATCTGTCCCTCTTCCTTTGCTTATCTGTAACTTGCATAGTTAATTCTGTGTAGAGAAAAAATACAAAAACACAAAAAAAATTATAGCAATTCAGATCTTCATGAAATAAGCCATAATGAAGATAAGAAGATAAAACTACTTTTCATAAGATAATAGAAGAAGGGTAAGTGAGAAGGGTGAGAATCCTCTCTGTCCTTTCCCTTTTTATTTGACAGACTTGACAGACTTTGTGGCTTGGTTTCCTCCTGTGAAATAATAGTATCTCAGAAAAGAGAAGTGCTAAACAGAAAGCAAAGACTGAGGTGCATGACAACATTGGGTAGGTTTTTGAAACCTTGAAGTTACAAGAATTGGACAAATAAATGAATATCACCAATACAAAGTACGACTAATTTTTGGAGATAAACTTCACGGATTCCTCAGGCAATTGCACATTCAGAGACTTCAGTGAAGCTGGGTGTAAGGCAGGTAGATCTGAGCATCACTGAGAAAACATTACCTTCATGTGGGGATATTTAAAAGAGAGACTAGGAAGGGTTTTACAATTACATTAGAATGGAGTTGTTGTTACTCTTTCATGAAATCACAACAATTACAATTTCCATCTTGAATGTTTACTCCATACCTGGTGGGATACTAGATTGTTACATTCACTATCAAATTTAATCCAATTTTCAAACACCCTTATGACCTTAACAACATTTTAGAAACAGAGAACCATGTTTCAGAAGAAGGAAGTAACTTTCCAATCTTAACCCAGAGAACTCAGCTTTCTTATCCCAAATCATGTATTTGCCTTTCTATATTATGATACTAAATCATCATTGAAATGTTGGCCCAGGCATTCTGTCCTAATCAACAGAAAGTATTCATATAATATTAAGAGATATATATATAATATTAAGAGATATATTATATTCATATAATGTTAAGAGATATGACTGGCTCAGTTGATAGAGCATGAGGCTCTTCATCTTGGGGTTGGGAGTTTGACCCCCACATTGGGTGTAGAAATTACTAAAAATAAGATCTTAAAAATAATATTAATACATATAAACATTTTTGATAAATATATATTAACTTCCTATTTGATTCAATTAATGATTTTTAGTAGGTAAGATTTTGGATTTTCCTTCTTGAAAATACATGCTACTGCTTATTTTTATTCCTGATGTATACACCCAATAGAACATAGCAGAAATGCTACAGCCTTAAGAAATTTTCATTATTCTATTACGCTTATATTACTAATAGTTTAATATTTCAAGATGTTTTTAGGGAGACACACATTTCACTGATTAAAACTCTTCTTTTAATGTCAAAATGATATTCACAAGCTCTTTCTTATTTGATCAAAAATTAAGTGAATTTCTAATGTCAAAATTTTGTTAACTATTCACATTCTCACTTTGCTTTTGCAGACTTATGCTGAGACTTTGGCGTAAGCTTGGCTACCTCAGGCATGAGTATTATTTGTTTCCCTTAATTTGAATTTGTGCCAGAGCGTTGGGTGAAGTTGCCCATTACTTTGTTAAACATCTTCAGTTCTTGGTCTACTCGGAGCACCTTCAGTCAGTAAAAGGATTACTTATAATTCAGTGTGAATTGCTAATTATCCTCATTTAGTATACCCTGCCATTCTGCCAAGCTATACATTCTTTTAGAACTCCATCTGATATCAGAGATGACTGGATTGCTAAATATTCACCTGCCAGAATTTAGGCATTACTGAGCAATAATTTTGAGAAAATTATTCTCAAAACTACTATAATAAATAAGGTGAAATTTTCTCATAATGTGTGCAAGAGCTTAGCACCCTTATTTGCCTACTTTCTAGCACTTCATTAGAATAATGGGAGTTTATTTTTTCACTTTTCTTGTTTCAGTAGATTTTCTTTTAAGCTCTAGGTTAATTTGTTTCCTCTGTCTACATTGGTTTGTGTCACCTGACGTCTTCCCCTACTTTTTGTTGTATCTTTACACTTTATTTTCCCTTCTTTCATAAAATCTCTTTCCTCTTCCTATGACAAATTCATGTTTAATTTGCTACAGAATCTTCTCTACAATCCCATAAAACATTCAGCTTAATATTAATTCCCTTCCCCTTTTCACAAAATATGTAGATTATTTAGAGTTCTAAACTGCTCTTGTCATTATTTTTCTGGCAAGGACAGATTCTGATTCTTCAGACACTGCTGACAACTTTTAGTGCCTAATCCTAATGAAAATCCTCCACCTCTTATTGTTTGGCCTTTTTCCATATTTATTTTGAGGATTCCAACAAAGCAGAAAAAATACTTAAATACTCTGCTTCTGACCAGTGTCTTCAGGACTATTCCATTTCTCATAGATACATTAAACTTAATTCTCTCAAATCCATCAGAAAGCTCATGATTTCAAATCATGTTTTTAAAGTCCAAATCTAATTTAATCAGGGAAATTTGTTGGTCTTTCTCAAATGTATTTTAAAATAATTATTCCACATCTCTCCTATTCAATAAGGGCCTACTAATTTTGAAATAAATAAATTTGATTTTACCACTCAACATATTTCACCTTATCACAGATCAATTTAGATAATTATATTCTATAAGACATTACAATTAATAATGAAAATTGTATCACATGCTTTCTTTGGGCTGTTCCCAGTGATGATTATTAAGATAAGAATTTAATATTTGACAGCATACCCTCCAGAGCCTATATCCAGAGAATTACTATTTTCTATTCCTTAAGAGCACAGGTTCTAGATTTCTTTTTTCTTCTTCTTTTTTTTTCTCTAGAAGCTGTTTATTTTCCGTCAACCTTATTTCCACCGTCTGTTTAGAGTAGGTGGAAGAAAAGCTTCAGACTGATCAGCAGTCGCCCCACATTCAGGCGTGAGTGGTGGGAGCTGCAGACCAGGCCTCAGCAGGGAACCAACGCCAGGAGCATGCAATGGGCACCGGTGCGCCTTCAGACCCCACCACCACCTCCGGCTGAGTAGCAGTGAACTCCAGAGCTGGGCTGTGCTTTCGGCCTGAAATTCCTCCTGCTCACAGCCTTTGCAGCAGCAGCCTGCTCTTCCTTAACTGGGTCCTCAAGGTCTCTATGGAAGCAGACGTCAGCTGTGACTTCCCGCGTGACTTCCCGCGAGAGCTCACGGGAGCCGGGACCGCACATGCGCAGAACGTCCCAGCCAGCGTCTGCCTCTTCAGACCCATCAGGTTTGCTTCCTGTGGTTGCACTAGATGCCTGCGTCCACGTCGGTGGTGGAGAGTGTGTCACACCCAGCAAGGGTAGGCCGGTTAACATGACTTGCCTCTGGAGAGCTTGGTGGTGAGGACTGGGAGCAGGAGCTACCAGCGCTCCCGGCCCTGGAAGGCTGCCTGGATCCGGTTATGGAAGTTTCCAGGAATGAAGCGGCCAGCAGCAGGAGTGGCTCCAGGGGCAGCAGCAAACTTAAGCACAGCCCGCTGGGCAGTATTCCTGGAGGATGTGGCACCACACCACTGGGTTTTCAGTGGCAACAATGGCATGAGCTGCCGGCAGAGCGTCTCCCAGGCTGTCTTCACGTTATGGTGGAGATGCCATTTTCCTTTTGTAGATGCACTGATCCATTCGGAAATCAGGATTGGTGCCATCTAAGTGGATTCCTGCTGCGAGAAATTTAAGGAGATCCCCTCCTTCATTTGTAGGACATCAAGGGCTCTAGACATTGTGAAAATTTCCCTTTAAGTTATGACAGAAACTCAGAACGAATTGTATGGACCCCTCTCTGGGTAAGGCAAAAAAAAAAAAAAAAAAAAAAGCCTATATTTCTTTTTTTTAATATATACTTTAAAAAATTTTTTTAATTTCAATTCAATTAGTCAACTTATAGTACATCATTAGTGCTCATCACATCACATGCTCTCCTTACTGCCCATCACTCAATTACCCCATCCCCCACACCCACCTCCCCTTTATGCTGAGCGAAATACATCAATCAGAGAAAGACAATCACCATATGGTTTCACTCATATGTGGAATATAAGAAACAGGGCAGAGGACTGTAGGGGAAGGAAGGGAAAACAGAATGGGATGTCATCAGAGCCGGAGAAAAACCATGAGAGACTCTTAACTATAGGAAAAGCATATATTTCTTAGTTTTTAAAAAGAACATGTAAATATATAACCCTTGCTTATTTTAAAATAACATGTAGAATTATAAATTTGGCAATGGAATGAAAATTAAGTATGATCTTAATCAATTCTTTATACATAATGAAACTAAGGCACAGATACTAAATGACACAACGAAGTACAGCTCTTTTGTTTGATGAGCTCAAAAAATCTAGGTTACTATTTACACACAAAATTTAATACACTGATTATTTTTATGTACTTTCGCCTATTAAAGCCAAAATTAAGTGTTTTTATAATTATATGAAGTGATTCATTAGATATCACTATGGACAGCATTGCAATGATTTCTTAATAAAGAATGATAAAGTACTAGCATTATGGATTAAAGCTTTTCAGATACTGGTTTCTTAATTGATTGTCCCATGAACTTTAAATTATAAAAAACTTAAGTCCCTTTGGATAATAGTTACCTTTTCTTTTTTTGATAGTTACCTTCTTTTCCACATTCTTTTTCCGATTTTCCTCCTTTCAACTATTTAATGAATGATATTTGTTTGTTGGCATCTAAATACAGTCAATAAATACCTGTCATTTACCTTACGGTGGTACTCTGAGAGTCTCTTGAAATGGGATGCTAGCACAAGTAAACTAATGGGTGTCTTGTAATAGATATATTTTGTTGGATATTGAAGAAAAGTGGAGTAAAAATAAACTCAAATGTAGTGGAAATTGAGAAATATCTATAATTACATTTTTATTTTATGTATGTTATGTATTTATTTGCTATCTTTAGTGAGATAAAATGTGAACAGTTAAAAATGCTTCTTGTTTCATTATGAGATACAGAGGCCTAGACCTTTAAGATTCTCTTTAATATTTATATGTGTAGGGAAAAATGGGAAATTCTGATACTTGTTGAGTTTTGCTTTAACTTTGATGTATATCCACGGATATTTAACCACTACCATATTTATCAGTAAGCCTAAATATTATAATGTATTTTTTAACTTTCGCATGAAAAAAATGAAAATAACATCACAAAATCTTCACAAAATGTTTTACAATTTTTGAAAAAAAATTGATTTTAAAATAATGATATTAGTGGGGCACTTGGGTGGCTCAGTTGATTAAGTGATTCTTGATTTTGGCTCAGGTCGTGATCTCAGAGCTGTGAGATAGAGCTCCCGGGTTGCGCTCACTGCTCCAGGGTCTGCTGGAATCTAAGGGAGATTCTCTCCCTCTGCCCCTCCTCCTGCTCACATGGTCTCTCTCTCTCTCTCTTTCTCTCTCTAAAATAAATCCTTAAAGAAAAATAATGATACTGGTAACACTTACTGGATTTTATGGTATGCCAGGGAGGGTGGTACTCACAGTAAATGAATAAGTTTACTTCTATCTCAAAATAACATCATTTATGCACTGTTATCACTCCATTTTGTAGATGACAAACCTAAGGCTCATGTAGTAATTTCTCTAAATTAAGATATTTTATAAAGACTGCAGTTGAGTTTGTAATCCAGGCAGCCTGATTCAGGGTCCATGATCTGGCCTCTGTGAAATGGGAATTAATGTGAACATTGTTTTATTCTTTTTCCTGGTAAAACAGTCATGATTTCTTCAGTGAACATGTATCATTTTGAAATTGAAGGGAAAAGATCAACAGTGATGCAAACAATTTTTTTCCAGAGAATAAAAAGAAACTTTGTTCTATTGTTTACAGAAATCCAGATATTTAGATTCATACTGAACATGTGTATTAAACAGACGGCACTGTAAAACTGTTCTTGTTTCCCTTTGCTGAACTGCCCTGAGTTTGAAGAAATAATAGATTTTTAAAAATTATACAGCTCTTGACAGAAAATGAGTTCTCAATTTCAAAAGTGGTTAGTGATTATAAAATGTGCTTTATTTTGTGTGGCTATGTTTTGAAGTGCAAATCTCAGGAAGTGTCTCAATTATAAAGTGTCTGCATCATCAGAATGTTAGTTTCCTAAGCAGCTGAAAATATACTATGTCCACTAAGAATCTCCTGTAAAATAGGAATTTCAGGAACAAAAACTAGATTCATATTTGACTCCGTGGTTCTATAAAGTCTCCTTCATTAAATTGGCTTTCTTTTATGTAATTTCTGAAAATAAAGCTGAGTTCCAGCAATGGTGTGAAACTGGAGATAAAAATGAGATTTAGATCTAACTGAAGTCACTTCTCAGCTCATAAGACTGTTTCAGAATATAAGGATATTTATTGACTTGATCAGAAATGATCAGTGATTAGTTGTTTGCCAAGACTCTGCCCTCAAAGAACAAAGTTCACTAAATGTTCATAAAAATACAATGACATAAAATTAATACATAGTATACACAGATATTAAGCATATAATGTTTATGATGTTGATTTTGTAATTAGGTGAAATTTATAATTGAAATCAAGTAATGATAATCTGGATTATATGTTTTACTCTTACTAGACATGTACATATTTCATATAATAAACATCTAAAAATAAAGTGACAAATATATTTTGATGAAATATTTGTGCTTAGAGTATAATTCAGATTGGTAGAGACACTGAATTCACATTTTAAGGAATTACAGTATAATGTTGATCATTTTAAATATGTTGAATTAAAAAAAAAGACACTACCAGGGGTGTTAGAAGAGACAGAAATGTGCAATTTTGAACTGTATACCAAAAGGCTTTGGGAGAAAGGAATGTGGATGGAGCTTGCAAGGGAGATAGAGAAATAAAAAACAAAGAGAGAAAATGAAAGAGGGGCTCAGGCTTAATGTTGTGCGTGTGTGTTTGAAAAAGGAATGGCTGGCGGTAGGTAGAACCACATTCCTGCATTTCTCCATACCAGCCTGTTGTTCATTCCCAAAGCTTTCTCCTGCCCAATTTATATTCTCTATGAAAAATAAATCTCGTTAGCATGTTATGAATGTTAACAAGTGCTCCGGGCACCTTACAGAAAATACCACCGAATTAAACTTTCAGGAAGGAAACCCATTTTCTACCCTCGCATAACTCTAACCAACTCTTGTCTACATTCCAAACTGGTAGTTCACATTTTAGTTTTAATATGTATAAAATTTTGCTTTTCTCCAACATCCCTGAAGAGCTATTAAAGAGAAGCAAAAGTTTAAGTTACATGCATTTTATAAGAACTCAGGCCCAGTGTGTTTGGAGGGAGAATGGCAAGATAAAAGAGGACAGAATAGAAAAGGCCAGAATGCAGAGAAGGCTATTAGACAATTTAATGACCTACTGATGTCTTTTTTAAATTAACATACCTATTTGAAAATAAAAAAACATAAGTAAATGCTTATGTTCCACTTATGTATGTTTAATAGAAACTTTTATACAGTAGCGCACATTTCTCAGATACAAAATGTTTTATAAGTTTTTCCTGTGCTTTTTTTCCCTAGGAGGTGATGAGGCAACCAAAATATTTCAGGTTATCAAAATACAAATAAGGTATATTTGTTATTAAAGTATAATTAATAAAGATATAAAATGGTAGCCATAAAGCAGCACACTGGTATTTTGTGAGTCCTTGCTTTGCAAAGAATTGTTCCTAATTGTAGAAAAACACATTCTATTCTAATGTTTTTAAACAATAGACCAAATAGTAAGCATGGGGTGAGAATTCTTTAAATTAAAACTGCATGTTCTACATTTATTATATGGCATAACTCTAAAAACAAACAAACAAACAAACAAAAACCAAATTGCAATAAAACTTTGTGAGCCTGGTGGGAGGAAGTCATTGTAAAAGCAGAATACAGTCTCCTCCTATGGTTTTTTATGTATAATTATTGTTGTGCTTGGTTTACAGCTTTAAGAAAATCTGAACAAATCTGCAAGCACCCTACCACCACCATCTATTACTGGCCCTAGAACTTGAAGATTGAATTTATTGTAAGTAGAGGAATCACACGAGGTAAAGACGGTTAAATGCATTTAACTCTGTATTTAAGGATCCAGTATTCTGTCAGTTTTAGGAGGATCATCTGCCAATCAGGTATTTCCCTGAGGTCTGTGGGACACTTTCCCAAAGTGCAGGGATAATGGATAGCTGTTTTAACTTAGGAAATCGGCCTACTGGCTCAAAGTGAACTGTTCAGACTACTTAAAGAGGTCGCTGCACCAGGAAACCCTTTTACAGGAGGTAAAACAGAGTTAAACTTCAGCCCTTTTTAATGGTCCTTATACCATACATGCTTTCATGGGTTTATATTTCAGACTCACCATCTTCTTACTTACATGAGAGCATTGACTTTTCAGTTTACAGTCATTAAATTCCAGATTCCTACAACCAAGAAAAAAATTTAGAAAGAAAAATGTATTCAAAATGCATTTAATTTTTCAACTCAATCCCAAAGAAATTAAGGTAAGCCATTGTGTTAGTCTTCCATTGCTGCATGACAGATTACCACAGATGTTTTGTATATCATGATCTTGTGAGTCAGGAGAGGAGGCACAGCCTGGCTGGTTTCTGTATACTCAAAGTGTCACAGGGTACCTACTCCCGTAGAAGCTATACTAGAGAAGACTCTGCTTCCAAACTCATTCAAATTGTTGAGAGAATTCATTTTCTCATAGCTCTATTCCTAGGACACTGGCTTTTTGCTGTTCTTGGAGGCTGTCTGCGGCTCTCTGCCACATGGGATTCTCCAACAGGGGCACTTGGTTTATTGAGCCACAAGGAGACTCTCTTGCTTCAGTCTGCTAAGATGCAGTCTTATATATTATAACATCCCATCACCTTTGGCAGATACTCTTAGAAGCAAGTCACAGATTCCCCCCACACTCAAAGGGAGAGGATTACCCAAAGGCATAAACACAAGGGATGAACATCATTAGATTTTGCATTGGGTTGGTCCTCCATAATTATTTAAAGTCATAGAGCAAGTTAAAGAGAAAACTTGAATAGGAAAACAGTTCTCTTGCAAAACACACTACCTTCTCCACCACTTTACTGCCTGTCTTCACAGTCTCTCCTTCCCATGGCTCCACTAGCCATTATGCTGGATTTTAATTAAAAATTATCTCAGATGTTATTTATAATCAAAAATCAACATCGCATTACAATGTAGCTTATTCCTTATTTATGATTCTATGTTAAATTTTTGTAGTTTTTTCCTATCTCTACACTAAGGTAAGAATATAAGACAAAGTAGGGATAGGAGGAAAATTCAAATTGTCTTATTCTGTGATATTTATAAGTATATATTATCTATATGTATTATATTTCTTAATCTACTGCGATAAACATCCCCCTGTCTAGGCTCTGAAAATTACTGAAATTGAATCGGGAGTTTAGCCTTATGAGCACTACATTTTCTCATATTGCTGTGGTATTGAAAATGAAATAGTCCATTATAATGTTTGAATTTGAAATCCACTGACATCTGGCTGAAAAACTCACAGCAAATTCTTTAAAAACTTTGAATCTTATATTTTTATCAATATTACCCTATCAATAGGGTAATAATATAAATTCCATAGGATTTCTTTAAAGATTAAGTTCCTATTGAAATACTTCTTTTTCTTCTTGGTATTTATTTTCCTATATGTAAATTGAAATGGCTGAGCATTTTTTGTTAAAGATTTTATTTTATTTATTTGAGAGAGAGAGAAAGCAAGAGACTTGAGTGGAGGGGAGGAGCAAAGGGAGAGGGAGAAGCAGACTTCCCACTGAGCAGGGAGTCTGACATGGGGCTCTATCCCATGACCCTGGGATCACCACTGGAGTGGAAAGCAGATGCTCAACCGACTGAGCCACACCGGTGCCCCAAAATGGCTGAGCATTTGTACTAAATTTTCATTCACCTTCAATTTTCTGTAGGTATAAATACATAATAGGAATAATTCAGTACTTCTATTGGAATAAAGATTGGTATGTAGGATCTCCCCTGGGATTGACAGAGATCTGCTGAAAGTCCTTTCCCAAAGCAAGTGGTCTACATCTGTGTTCTTCCAGAATCTGGACAATACCAAAGTAGAGATTAGGGCTTTCAGGAAAGTATGTCTGACAGCCTTTCATTTTGCAAATAGAACTAATGTGAGTCTAAGACATTCATTAAAATATTTTAATGTTTTTAGATTCTTTTTTTTCTCTGCAGAAAATTATTTGGCCAGTTATACATCTGGAAGGATGCAAGTCACATCTAGTTCATGATCTGTTTTGTCCAGAAATACACTAAATTATTGTGTTACCCAACAGAAATTCCTTAATTTTTTTTAAGATTTTTATTTATTTATTTGACAGGGAGAGAGAGACACAGCGAGAGAGGGAACACAAGCAGTGGGAGAGGGAGAAGCAGGCTTCCCGCTGAGCAGGGAGCCTAATGCGGGGCTCGATCCCAGAACCCTGGGATCATGATCTGAGCTGAAGGCAGATGCGTAATGATTGAGCCACCCAGGAGCCCCCAGAAATTCCTTAATTTTTACTTCTAATGCTCAAAACCTTTCTTGGTTTGTTTTATTCAGATTTAATGTCTTTTTCTTTAATGTGTACCAAATATTTCTATATATTCATGAATTTTTTCTGCCCACTTTCAAATTCTTTGAACCTCTGTAGACCATTCACATAACCCTAGTCTCAAAAATTTGACTGATTTATCTTCCTTCTAACTTAATCTTTTGTAGCTCAATCATGCCTTAAATATTTGGAAAGTTTCCTGAAAATAAAGTCTCAAAACATTATGATTTAAAGTGCTGAAATTTTCTTTGAATATGACACCTTACCCCTATTAAATTCCCCTAAATATTCTTTGCTGTTTTCTGTCAACTGCATTTTGCCTGAAAGGGAGAAAGTAATTACTAAGACCAGGATTAGATTAGTTTGGGAAATATTTTCATGGCACCCTGAAAGCATTTTAGTTGACTTTGAAACTATAGCTAAAACAAAGTAATTTTATTTCCCTTCCTGATTTTGTAGCTTTCTTGCTCCCAGAGTGTTAGAACATGGAGACTAGTGTTGTTTACAGAAATACTGGATTTCACTGGGTGCCCACTGTAAAATCATTAAGAATATTCATTAAGTATGTCAGTCTTTTGTAGGAGATCAATATATCTAAAATAAAAAGCACAGTTGTTTGCATTTAGTTTCAGTCATGTTTTCTTTCAGGGTTTCAGTATTTTGTTTTTAACAAGCCAGAGTAGCTCCTCACATAATGAGACAGCACCTTGTGTAATGAGCTACTGTTTATTGTTATTCCTAGCAACAGACCATATAAGGGCAAGGCCTGTTAAGTACAAGTGCGCACATGAGATGCTCCTTCACCTCGCAGTGAGGGCCTGTAACCGAGCAGAGGAACTACAGTATTTTTCCTCCTTTTAGTCTCCAGGAAGATTATAGTGGGTCCAGCCTTTCTGTCTAGAGGCCTGGATCTGCTATGCTTGGTGATTCTTTCCCCTACAAGTTCACTGATAATTTCCAAGCCTTACAAACTTAAAAGCACAAAGCAGAAAACATTTACTTCTTATTATATTAAGTCAAATTTAAAACGTAGGACCAGACTTAAGGCAGCTTAACCCAATCCACCATGAACTCAACTTATACCATCCTAAAAAAGCAGCATGGGTTTCAGTTGAATAACTTATGCTTAGTCCACTAACCAGTTCTTTGCTTTCACTTTAGTTACTTTTCCCAAAAATTATAAATAGTTTATCTTTAATTTGGGCTATCTAGAGTATGAATACTTTTTAAAAACATTTATTTTTATTGAACACAGTTTCAATTAAGACCTCAAATATATTGAAAATACTAAAATTATTTTAAATTATGTATTAGTAATTGACCATCCACCAATTACCTAAGCTGAATAAGGTGTAATTATTTGGCAAATTAAAATAACCAGGTCAGGGGCGCCTCAGTGACTAAGTTGGTTAAGTATCTGACTCTTGATTTCAGCTCAGGTCATGATCTCAGGGTGGTGGGATAAAACCTTTGTCAGGTTCCATGGTCAGCATAGAGTCCACTTTGGATTCTCTCTCTCCCTCTTCCTCTAATCCCTCCCACCCTCTAAATAATAAATAAATAAATAAATAAATAAATAAATAAAATCTTTAAAAATAACTAAAATATATCATGTCAAAGAGGACAGGTGGTCCAATGAAGACACAACTCAAAATGAATTTAGACAGAACAGAAAATTGCATATACAAAATGAAATCATTTGAATTGAGAAGGAAGAAAATCCATTGGAAAACCACTATTTATGACATTTTTAGGTTTTAAAAATGCTACCCTGTATTTTGAATATTTGACAAAAGTTTTAAAAATAAAATCTGATACAGTTGTTTTGGGCTTAGTGAAAAAATAGGAACAAGGAGGAAAATGGACTTTTTTGGTTCCAATAAATCTGACATTACATAGGCTCAATGCATTTTATGTTTTGTTTTTTTTTAATTTTTTTAAAAGTAAGAAAGAGGTTTATTCGAGTCCAAGTTAGGACAGCTGCCTGGGAAACATGCTCTTCACAGGGAAGAAAGAGCTCCAAAGAATGAACAGTTTTTAAAGGGTTTTATATTGTTTTTACATCTACATACTATTTAGTGAAAAGCATAGTCTATTGATATTTTGTTGGGGAACTTGAGTATCCAGAATGGATCTTCAGTAACATTTAACACCCCTAACTCTATGTCTCAAGTGAAGACTCGGAATGGTTTGTATGATCCATTACAGATCTGTAATTCAATGACCATAATATTATTATCATCTGTAAATAAATACCCAAACAAATATAACCGAGTTGGATTCTTACTCTAATGCCATCAGGGCTGCTTTCCACATTGTAGAGTGATTACCAAGCTTAAAAATCCTGATGAAAGCTTGAATGAATACAACTTTACTTAATTTAGTTCTTTAACAAGCTAAGCAAACACACGTAATGGATACAAGCATTTATAACTTTTCCTCTTAGACTTTTCTAAACTAAGGCAAAAATAGATGGCTTATTGACTAGTTTTAAACTATTGACTTTCATTCTGCACATGTTGTTGCTAAGAAATGAGTCAATGTAAAATTTAAGATCTCTTTACACATGCTTATTAGAACTTTCTATTTACTTCATCCAGCATTTTTCTGGGCTTAAAAGAAAAGTGTCAGAAATACTGCATGGTATAATATCCATCCTCTAGAACTAACTAACTATCTATCTATCTATCTACCTATCTATAAATATATATATTTAATTTTGCCATATATTTAAATTATAAGCTATACACAAAGATAAAACTTGGGTTATTAGAGACTCCAGTATGTGTTGAGCAATGTTACTGAAAGTTATGATATAGACAGTGGCAAATATAAAATATGTGGTATTTGGCAAACAGGATAGGAGTCTCATTGCCAGTAGTTGAAAATGAGCAATGTAGTTTTTTTCCCCTGTTCTTCCTCTAAATGTAACATTTCACAGTATGAAAATTATTCATTTTCATAATGTTGATTGAATCATATATAAAGTTTATGATTCCACTTTAAAATCATATTTCTTTACATTTTGAAAAATGTTACTAGGATTAGTTTTCATATTGAAAAAGCATATGCAAGAATTTAATATGTCTGTAAGAAGATATTTCTTTGAAGAGAACAAGGGATTTTAGGGATTGAATAAGTAAAGCCAAGTTAGATTATATCTTAATGTGAGTAATGGGGAGATTGGAAGAGAATTGTGTACTATTCTTGCAGGTTTTCTATAAATCTAAAACTAATTCCAAAATGAAAATTTCTTTTTAAATAAGCAAATAAATAAAATTAAGGTAGATGGAAAGGAAATTCACCACACTATGGCAGTGCATCAAGAATTGAGCTAGCCATCTTAAATGAATTATTTCATTTATAATGTATTAATAGTACCTATTGAGAGAGAAAAAAGGCATACCAACAGTAGAGATTAAAAGGAAAATCAACAGCATGGCAATAACTTTGCATAACAGCAGCCAACAAAAACAAGTCCTCTATTTTACCAAACTTAACTACCATGACAGAATTTTGCATGCAGAATGTCTTCCCCAAATTCACTAATATAGGTTATTTTAAAGTTTTTGATATATTTGCTATAAGTGCAATATATGGTTATGGAGGATATTTTAGAATATGTAGAAAAGAAAGAAGAAACTAGAAATCATCATAATCCTACCATTCACAGATAATATATGTGCTCTTTTTTATCTTTAAGTCTTTTTGATATGTGTATGTGTACATAAAAAGAAAACAGAAAATTTACACTATATATTGCTTTATGCCCTACTTTTGTGTTTATTTTCAAATTACACAAATTATACACAAATGCATTTCATAATTGTTTTGTGCATTTTCTTCATTTTGTGTAGATTTATAATACACACAGCACATATTAACACAAGTTTGATCACATAATTGTGTTTTTCAGGGTTATAATTTTTCATTCAATACTATAGTGCTTTATATTAATGTCTCTTTGATCCATAAATCCTAAATTCTATAAGGGTACATACCAAGCCTCCTGTTATCTTCATATACCCAGGCCTGAGTATCAATCCCAGAATGGCTATAAGAAGACCTCTCTATAGGTCTTGAAGTTAATTTCAATTCTTCCCAGACATGTCACTAGATTTTATATCACTCTGTTTTGTATTTGTTTGTTTTTATGATTGCTGTTAGCTTTCATAATCCTTTTTAAATAATATGTTTTAGTGTTTCAATTTAGAAGTTACACTGTGAGCTACTAGATGCCATATAAGCTCATATAGATAATTTCTTAACCTGAAATGGAATATTCTTTTGAGAATATTCTGTGTTCTGTGTTCTCAGCATTTTTACAAGTAGAATTACTAAAAGAATAAATTTTAGCAGTCGTGGGGACTAAAGCAAGATATTGCTTTTCTATTTAATGTCCTAAAAGAGTAATCAAGAGATATTGCTCCTGAAAATGAAACCATAGTTATCCCTATAAAAATATTCTTCTCATTGTCCTCTGGTTGTCAAGTTTCCTGTAGGAAAACATTCGAGTCTGATCAGATTCTCCCACTGCACATTGTAATTCTTCCTTCATAATACTCATCACACTAGTAGTTACTTATTTATCATCTGTGTTCCCCACTAGACTGTAATTACAAAAGAACGGAGACAATGTTACATTTTCTCACCTCTACAAGCATTGCACCTAAAAATCTGCTTGACACATAGTTATTTGTCAAGCTGAATTGAACAGAATAGTGCCATCCTTGGATACAATGCTTAATCTTCTTGATCAGTACTTCCCAGCCAAGAAAAAGTAATCATGTAAAATTGTAGAATCAGGAGGTGCAGATAGATCAGCTTATAGAATTACCAAAAATATATTTCATAAATCTTTGTATGAACCTAACATGACAGTGCCTACTGTCACACAATTGATGCTTAATAAGCATTTATTGAATGATATATGATTTTATTGAATGATGATTAAATAAATAAATGTTTGCATGTGTTAGTGAATGAGATAAGATATCAATTATGAGACATCATCCCTGATCGAACCCATTTTGTCACTTGCTGGTTACGCCCTAGCTCAAATATTTAAACAGGGCTTCTTCACATAGAAAACACAAATACTTGTCAATGGGTTGTTATGGAGCTTTAATAACAATACACTTGTGAAATCCCCTAGCACTGTGTCTTTTATTTATATGATAAATATGAGGCACATATTCCGAAGATTCTGGTCATCATTAGAAATCCCCTCCTGGTGTGGATTAGAAAATCTAAGATTTGTTTGTTTTCATTTGCTTTTGAGAGGAAGCAAATTGGACCTTTTTAAAGAGTATAAAATGCCTAATTTGAATAATACCCATAAATTTGATAAAATAATATTATCCTTATTAAAGCAATTTAGAAAATGCTTTTAAGTTACATTTTGCAGTTATTTTTATCTTATAAAACCTTTTTTTAAAATTTGCCTTGCAAACTCTCTAATTATATGTTTATAATAGAACATATTATTTCAAAGTACAGATACGTTCTTGATGCCTTTTACTGGTAACTAAATTGTCTGCCAACTGCTTTTCTTTCTTCAATCAATAATTCCTGATGCCTACTCATTGGTTTACTTACAATAGTTTAACTAATTGAAACATTGAAGATCAAAGTAGGAGGCAGTATACAGAAGTAGTATTTGACTTTAAATGCATTATTTTATAATTAAAATATTTATTTCAATTTCTTTTAAGGATATTTCATGTTATCAATCAAAGAAAAATAGGAAATATTGCTATTTTACTATTCAACAGGACATTTAAAAAATTTGGAATTATCTGCTTTCTTTATCATCAAATCTCTTCAAAGAGGTATGCGTTTATTTTCTCTACTCCTCATTTACCCGTTTTATTGCAACATTCTGATTCTCTTCCTAAATTTCTGGTTGCTCCTTTATTCTTCTTCATTTGGTGTATAAATTTTGTCATCACAACCATCAAGATCCTTAGTCTCTCCTGACCTCAATATTGTCATGCAGGAAGGGGATTTCAAGATACTCACTAGACCCAAGAGTTTATGTATTTGTTTTATGAAGACCTTATTTTTTACATCACCTTCTAAATGCATGTATTTACCAGGGTCTATTCCTTGATTTTTCTCTCCTGTGCTTTACACAAATAGGCAGTCTTTTTTTTTTTTTAAGATTTTATTTATTTATTTGACACAGAGAGAGAGAGAGAGATTACAGGTAGGCAGAGAGGCAGGCAGAGAGGAGGAAGCAGGCTCCCTGCTGAGCATGGAGCTCTATGCGGGGCTGGATCCCAGGACCCTGAGATCATGACCTGAGCCGAAGGCAGAGGCTTTAAACCACTGAGCCACCCAGGTGCCCCCACAAATAGGCAGTGTTAACAATCTCTGCTTCAAACTACAGCTCTATGGAAACTCCTAAATTGTTATCTCTAGGCCTAATGTTTCGCCATTTTCTCTCTTAACTGAAACTCTCCAACTTGGCTATGTCTCAGAATCTCTTCAGGAAACAGAGTTGAATAAGCCACATGAGGCTTTTCTGTGTTCTAAACATGTCTGGTATATTTTCTCTGCTCATTGAGATCATTCCATCCACAGAATGGAATAAACCTATGTGAATAAAAACCCAGTCTGGTTTTCAGCACCAACATATATCCACCTTTCCCATGCAGCTTTTGTTCTTTCACTATTCAGCTAGAATATTGCCCAATCCTTTGTAAAGGTTATGGAAAAGAATGCAAATAAAATAGAGAACACATGTCTGCTCTCACAGAAGATATTGTTTAGTTCTCATTCTCAAACCTATTTGGAAGAAATTTCTTTTTTTTCCCCCATGTTTCAAGTTTTTATTTAAATTCTAGTTAGATAACATATAGCATAATATTGGTTTCAGGAGTAGAATTTAGTGATTCATCATTCACATATATAAGACCTAGTGCTCATCACAACAAGTACTCTCCTTAATACCCAGCCCCTCATTTAGCCCATCACCCTACCCACTTCCCCTCCAGCAATCCTGTTTGTTCTCTATATTTAAGAGTCTCTCTTATGGTTTGCTTCCCTCTCTTTTCTTTTTCTTTCCCTTATGTTCATCTGTTTTGCTTCTTAAATTCCACATATGAGTAAAATCATATGGTATTTTTCTTTCTCTGACAGACTTATTTTGCTTAGCATAATATTCTCTAGCTCCACCCATGTCACTGCAAATGACAAGATTTCATTCTTTTTGATGGCTGAGTAATATTCCAATTTAAAATATATTTTATATACAAACACATCTTTATCCATTCATCAGTCGATGGACATCTGGACTCATTCTATAATTTGGGTTTTGGTGGTAGTGCTACTATAAACATTGGGGTGCATCTGACCCTTTGAATCAGTATTTTTGTATCCTTTGTGTAAATACCTTGTAGTGCAATCACTGGATCATAAGGTAGTTCTACTTTTAACTTTGCAAGGAACCTCCATACTGTTTTCCAGAGTGGCTGCACCAGTTTGGATTCTTACCAACAGTGTAAAAGTGTTCCCCTTTGTCCTCATCCTTGCCAATATCTATTGTTTCCTCTGTTGTTAATTTTAGCCATTCTGAAAGTGTGAAATTGTATCTCATTGTGGTTTTAGTTTGTATTTCCCTGATGATGAGTGATGTTTAGCATCTTTTTACATGTCTGTTAGTTATCTGTATGTCTTACTTGGGAAAAGGTCTATTCATGTCCTCTGCCCATTTCTTAACTGGATTATTTGCTTTTTGGGTGTAGAGTTTGATAATCTCTCTTTTTTTTTTTTTTTTTATTTCTTTATTTGACACAGAGAGAGAGAGATCACAAGTAGGCAGAGAGAGAGGAGGAAGCAGGCTCCCTGCCGAGCAGAGAGCCCGATATGGGCCTCGATCCCAGGACCCTGAGATCATGACCTGAGCCGAAAGCAGAGGCTTTAAGCCACTGAGCCACCCAGGCGCCCCGAGTTTGATAATCTCTTAACAGATTTTGGATACTTGCCCTTTAGCAGATATGTCATTTGCAAGTATCTTTTCCCATTCCATAGGTTGCCTTTTAGTTTTGTTGATTTTTCCTTCACTGTATAGAAGCTTTTTATCTTGATGAAGTTACAATAGCTCTGTGAAAAATGTTGGTGTTATTTTGATAGGATTGCATTCAATGTGTAGATTGCTTTGAGTACTTTTAACAATGTTCTTTCAAGCCATGACCATGGAATGATTTTCCATTTCTTTCTGTCACCTTCAAATTATTTCATGAGTATTCTATAGTTTTCATACTACAAATTTTTTACCTCTTTGATTAGGTTCATTTCTAGGCATCTTATGGTTTTTGGTACAATTGTATATGGGATTGATTCCTTCATTTTCTGTTGCTTCATTATTGGTCTATAGAAATGCAACAGATTTCTGTACATTGATTATGTATCCTGCAACTTTACTAAATTTATTTATCAGTTCCAGAAATTTTCTGGTGGAGTCTTTTGGGTTTTCTACATAGAATACCATGTCATCTGTGAATAGTGGAAGTTTGACTTCTTCCTTGATGATTTGGATGCCTCTTATTTCTTTTTGTTCTTGATTGCTAAGGCTAGGACTTCCACTATGATATTAAGTAATAATGGTGAGCGTGGATATTTCTGTCTTGTTCCTGACCGTAGAAAAAAGCTCTCAGTTTTTCCCCATGGAGTATTGTATTAGCTGTGGGTCTATTGCATAAGGCCTTTATGATGTTGAGGATGTTCCTTCTATCCCTACTTTGTTGTTGAGGGTTGTTACCTAGAATGGATGCTATACTTTGTCGAATGCTTTTTCTACATCTATTGAGAGGATCATGTGATTCTTAATTCTTTCTTTTATTAATGTGGTCTATCACATTGATTGATTTGTGAATATTGAACCACCCCTGAAGCCCAGGAATAAATCTCACTTGATTGTGGTGGATGATTCTTTTAATATACTGTTGGAGTTGATTAGCTAGTATCTTATTTAGAATATTTGCACACATGTTCACCAGGGATATTGGCCTGTAGTTCTCCTTTATAGTGGGATCTTTTTCTGATTTTGGAATCAAGGTAATGCTGGCCTCATAGCAGGTATTTGGAAGTTTTCTTTCTATTTCTATATTTTGGAACAGTTTGAGAAGAATAGGTATTAACTCTTCATTAAATGTGTGGTAGAATTTCCCTGGGAAACATCTGACCCTGGACTTCTGTTTGTTGGGAGATTTTTGATTACTGATTTCATTTCTTTGCCAGGTATGGGTCTGTTCAAATTTTCCATTTCTTCCTGTTTTAGTTTTGGTAGTTTATATGTTTCTAGGGATTTATCCATTTCTTCCAGATTGTCCAATTTTTTGGCATGTAATTTTTCAAAATATTCTTCTGTAATTGTGAGTTTTTCTATGGCGTTGGTTGTAATCTATCCTCTTTCATTTGTGATTTTATTTATTTGGGTCCTTTCTCTTTTCTTTTTGATAAGTCTGATGAGGTGTTTATCAATTTTATTGATTCATTCAAAGAACTAGCTTCCAGTTTCATTGATCTGTTCTTACTTTTTGTTGTTGTTTTTATATTATTTACTTCTCTAATTTCTATTATTTCCCCCTTTTTTCTGCTGCCTTTAGGTTCATTTGCTATTCCTTGTTTAGGGTCCTTTTCTTGCTTCTTAAAGTAGGCCTGTGTTGCTTTCTGCTTCCCTCTTAGGACTTGTTTTTGCTGCATCCCAAAGGTTTTGGATCATTGTATTTTCATTTTTATTTGCTTCCATGTATTTTTTTATTTCTTCCTTAATTTCCTAGTTAACCTACTGATTCTTTGGTAGGATGTTCTTTAACCTCAATGTATTTGTGGTTTTTCCAAATTTTTTCTTATGGTTGACTTCAAGTTTCATAGTGTTGTGATTAGAAAATATGCATGGTATGATCTCAAATCTTTTTGTACTTGTTGAGGCCTGATTTATGACCCAGTATATTATCTATTTTGGAGAATGTCCCATGTGCACTTGAAAAGAATGCGTATTCTGTTGCTTGAGATGAAATGTCCTGAATATATCTGTTAAGTCCATCTGCTCCAGTGTGTTATTCAAAGCCATTGTCTCCTTGTTGATTTTCTGCTTGGAAGATCTGTCCATTGCTGTAAGTGGGTGTTAAAGTCCCCTACTATTATTGTATTATCAATGAGTTTCTTTATATTTGTTATTAATTGTTTTATATTTTTGGGTGCTCCCTACTTAGGGGCATAAATATTTACAATTGTTATGTCTTCTTATTTGATAGGCCCCTTTTTATGATATAGTGCCCTTCATCTCTTGTTATAGCCCTTGATTTAAACTCTATGTTGTTTGATATAAGTATGGCTACTCTGGCTTTCTTTTGATGTCCATTAGCATGGTAGATGGTTCTCCATCCCCTCACTTTAAATTTGCAGATGTCTTTAGATCTAAAATGAGTCTCTTGTAGGCAGCATGTAGAAGGGTCTTGTTTTTTGTTTTCTGGATTTTTTTTTTTTTATCATTCTGATACCCTATGTCTTGTAGATTGGAGCATTTAGTCCATTTACTTCAGAGTGATTAATGAGAGAGATGAATTTAGTGCTATTATGTTTCTGTAAAGTTGGCATTTTTGGTGACGTTTTCTGTTCCTTTGTGGTCTTGGTCACTTTTGGTCTTTCCTTTCCATTCAAAGAGTCCCCTTTATTATTTCTTACAGGGCTGTTTTAGTGATTACGAAGTCCTTCAGTTTTTGTTTGTCTGGGAAATTCTTTATCTCTCCTTCTGTTCTCAATGACAGCCTTGCTGGGTAAAGTAATCTTTTGCTGCATATTTTTCCAATTCAGCACATTGAATATATCATACCAATCTCTCATGGCCTGCCAAATTTCTGGGGAGAGGTCTGTGGCTAACCTTATTTGTCTTCACTTTAAGTGAGGGATTTCTTTTCCCTTGATGCTTTCAGGATTCTTTTCTTATCTCTGTATTTTTCAAATTCTACTACCATATGTCTTGGTGTTGGCTTGCTTTTGTTGATTTTGGTGGGAGTTCTCTGTGCCTCCTGGATTTAGATGTCTGTTTCCTTTCCCAGATTAGGGAACTTTTCAGTATAATTTGCTCAAATAACATTCTGCCCCCTTTTCCCATCTCTTCTTCTTTTGAGACTCTATGATATGAATGTTATTATGCTTTATGGAGTTGCTGATTTCCTTGAATCTCCATTCATGATCAATATTCTTTCCTTCTTCTTTTCAGCTTCATTATTTTCCATAATTTTATCTTCTATATCACCTAACCATACCTCTGCTTCTTCCATCCTTGTGGTCATTACATCTAGTCAATTTGGCATCTCAGTTATAGCATTTTTATTTCAGCCTAACTAGTTTTTAGGTCTTTTATCTCTGCAGTATGGGACTCCCTGGTGTCTTTTATGCTTTACTCAAGCCCAGCTTGTATCCCTATGATTGTTGTTTTAAATTCTGGATCAGGATTATTATTTATATCTGTTTGGATTAGATCCCTGGCCATGACCTTTTCTTGTTATTTCTTTTGGGATGAATTCCTCCTCTTGGCATTTTGTCTAGGTCTCTGTCTTCTGTGAGTAAGGAAAACCTGTTATGTTTCTTGCTCCTGAGAGTAGTGGCTTTATTGAGAAGAGGTCATATACTGTCCAGGGCCTGGTGCTTCAGGAAGTATTTCTGATGTATGCTCTGTGCACCCTGCTATTGTGTTTTGGCTGCTTTTTCCTTCAGGTTGGTCTTCTGCACAGTTTCTTCTTGCTTGCAGTAGGAAATGTTTGGACCTTGCCCAGGGTGTGGTGAGTTTTATATAGGTGTGCTCTGATCTGCTTGTTAAAAAAGGGCTGTTCACTAGAGGTGATCCTTTTTCCACTAGAGCTATTTCCACTAGAGCTTACAGCACTCTATCATCAGTAGACTTGGTACATGTTGGGGGTTTGTGCTGATCTCCTTGGGGAGGCACCAGCTACTCTGGCTCTCAGGCACACTTGCCCTAGTACAGAAGCATCTGCAGAGTTCAGGGCAGTGACACTTCATGTAAGCTGCTTAAGATGGGCTGTGTGTCAGACTCTATGCTGCTCAGTGAATTCTATCCATGCTGGTGGGCAGGGAGATAAAAATGTCGCCAGCCCACTCCCTTATCCATGGAGAGGGGAATTTGCATCCACCACTGTCCAGGAAGCTCTCACAGAAGGGCAAAAAACTTCCCCTCATGTGTCCCAGCCATCCGTCATATCCGTACCTTTACCATGTCTTTGTCTAGGCCATCTGTCCACCTGCGAGCCCAGTGCACCTGTGTTTTATCTCCAGTATGCTGGCTGAGATTCAAAACTCCAGATTTTAGGGATCTAACATGAGACAGACCCACACTGATCTGTGGGGGAAGGTTTTGAAACACTAGGGCTGGTGCTGGTTTATCTCAGAAAGGCAATTGTGTGAATGTTTAGGGGCTTGGAGTTTAGAGTAAAGCACAGCAAAAATCCAGTGTCCAGGTTAGCTGCCCGCAGCAGGTGTCTCTGCTCAATGGTGCCCACCAGGTTCTTTTGTCCCCAGAGAGGCAGTGCCACCTCTCCCAAATGCACTCCAAGAAGGGAAACTGTCTCCCAGTTGACCCAGGGCATCCTCAGACCATGCTGTTGGCTCCTGGGCCCCTGCCCTCCTTCTCCATAGGAGTAATGCTATGCCTACTGGTCTCCACACCTCCACTTCTAAAACCTCAGTCTTTGAGCTCAGCTGCTTATAATATCTTAGGCTGATACCCCCTCTCATTTTTCCAGTCAGTGGTTTTGGAGAAGTGTTTTTCTTGTGCAATCCCCTGTGCACTGTTCTCTGTTTCCCTCTCTCCTCTCTCTGTGATCAGGGCTCTGTTCCCACCACAGCATCCATAATTCTTTTCTCCCCCAAATCATGTCTACGCACCTCCTACCTTCCACAGCGTGGCCTTCTTTCTCTCTCTAGTTGTGCAATTTGTTCTCTCATTCCTCAGATTGATTTCTTTGATATTGAGAATGATTTCATATTTATCTAGCTGTGTTCAAAGAATGAGGTAAGCATTGGGTTCCTTTCTACTCCACCAGCTTCACTGAAAATTTCATAAATTTCTTCTGTCTTTTCTCAAATTTAGTATAGGCATCTCTCTTCTGACACTTATCCATCCTGGTGTGCCTCATCGGACATTATACATACTAGACATTCATGCGGCATCTGGTCAATGAAAGAAATGTCTAATTTTAGGTAGTGTGTAAAACAGAATAGAGATTGTTTAACCTGTCTGATCATGTACACCATATAAAGCAAATTAGAAAAAAAATAAAACTCAGTCATAGTACAGATCTAGATGAGCATGAGAGGATGACGTGGAGTGAGATAGGAGAAAGGTGGACAACGAAGGCCATGTGTGGATTTGTAGGAGAGTAGAGAAGAGAAACAGAAATGTGAGCCTCCATTACTCTTAGCTTGTTTAAATAAAATGGAAAGAAGAAAGAGAGAAAGAGAAAGAAAGAAAAAGAGAAAGAAAGAAAGAAAGAAAGAAAGAAAGAAAGAAAGAAAGAAAGAAAGAAAAAGAAAAAAAAAGCAAGCAAAGAAAGAAAGAGAAAGTAAATTAGTTTAGAGTCAAATTTCCTAGAATCTTGTATTGGTAACTGTGTTCCCTAGAGGTGACAGAATGGTCCCAGGGTATAAAAGACAAATCTATTTCTCTTCCAAGTAGCAAGTAGCATTGAAGGAGATGTGTCAGGAATAAGTCCTCAGGCCCATGGCTGATATTCAGCAAGGGCTTTTAGTTCTTAGGCAAGAGATTTTTGAGAACCAAGTGGAACACCAAGTTTTAGGACCAGGACACTGAGTATGCCACCAAGCCAGGGACCTAGACATTGTGAACAAAGGCAAAAAATAACAAACTCTAGTTCAAAGGGATACATGTTTTTAGAAGGCATATGTCTGGTTATGGGGACACCGAGTGGTATATGGGTGCTAATGTTAGCAGGAATAGTTTGATGTTGAGTTTATGAAAACTGGGCTATTTAAGTTATTTAAATCCTTCCTGTCAGATGTCAGGGTTAGTGTATTAATCTGAGAGTGCTGGTTGAGGTCAAGGTTTTTCTTTTTTTTTTTTTTTTTAGAGAATGAAGTAAAAGGAATGCACAGGTTGCAAACAGCAGGGGGGAGAATCCTTGATGTATATTTAATCAAAAAAGGCAAATGTTCTAACTAATAAGTTTTAGAAAGTGAAGTATTTTGTAAATTCAAAGTAAAAGTTTTTGCCATGTAGTATAAAATAGAACTGTTTATATGTTAATTAAAATTAAAACAATAATAAGAAAATAATTGTTGTGAATAAAATATAAAGTTTTGACTTGGAGTATACCTATGTAAGGAAGAATAAAATGTTTTTATTTGAAAAAATGGAGTAAAATTGTTTTATATCTTAACATGTTGTAGTATTTCTTCAATGATATGTATTACACTAGAAAATAAATAATTTGGCTTTTTATTATGTCTATCACTACACTAGAAGATTTTTTTAAATAAAATTTTAAATTTTAAATAAAATTATTTATCATTTTCACACACATTATATGTTGGTGTCTATGCTAAGAATTTTACTTACACTCTATCAATTAATCCCTTTTATATTCATGTATCCACATATGCCAAATATTATTTTCCTTTTAAAAAGAAAACTTTGAAGCTCAAAGAGATTAAAAAATTTGTTCAGAGTCTTGCATTGGTGAACAGAGTTAGGTTTTTACTATGTATTTGGTGAATTTCCAAAGTCCTGGGATTTAAAGAACACACTGCTAAAACCAGGTCAGCATGAATACCCACAGCATCTTAGAATGGGGATGCCATAAAATTCATCAGACAGAATGAGAGATTTTGAAAATATACCTATAAGAACAGTTTCAAGATAACACAGTTTCACTCATTAATGAAATGGTGAGGTAAAATTGTAATTTATCTTCAGAATTGAACTATTTCAGCTCGTTTGCCCAGCAGTTGGAAGTGTTCTATATTCTTTGCATGGGTCAACAGATAGTGGTGAGGGATGTATGGGTGGAGGGTAAGGCTATTTTACTAACCTCTACCACGGACCCCAGTAACATTACATGTACCTTTATAACTTTTCTTCATTAGTATAGCTTAGTGGAAATTTACCTTACTTACTATCATAAAATAGTTTGATCTTGCTACCTACTATGAAATGTATACCTTTTGAACAATACCTGGAAATAAAACACAAAATATTACCTACAAAGCGGCAAACAGGAAGACCTTGAAAAAAATACAGTGATTATATAATGTGGTGAAGTTTTAGAATTAATTTAACGACCTATCCTATGGTATGTAAAGCAATTTTGCACAGCGAGGCTCAAAATTTTGGAAGCAACAGTTTATCTATAAGTAGTAGAAAGAAACAGAAACTGTAAAAATGAACTTGCTTGAGTTTTAATTAACTTGTGAACACAGAAGAAAGGAAATGGATGATTTTCTAATAAATGTTCAGTTCTATTCATCAAAGAAAAAATGTTTATCCTAGTTGCAATGCTGGGAATTATATGAAGAAAAGCATTGTGTAAATACAAATAATGCTTATTCTAAAACATTATGCAACTTTATGAAATGTAAGTCTTGCTCCCACATGCATCTCTGGCTTCAGGAAAATAGGCAGTATATTGGTTTACATACATTTCTAATTCGTCTATTGTTTTTAAGCTTCCAAGTCAAAAGATTACATAGAACTGAAGATATACAAGAAGTATATATATTTAAAATTACAAAGGCAGACAACTGTCCTTTTCTCAGTACTCCGAACAACAACAAAAAAATGCTAAACAAATAAACAAAAATCCCCTCTTGCTGTTGAACATTTAATTAGATTGAGCAGCAGGTTTTCTTAGCACTGATAACACTCCTAATCATTCCCGACTCAGAATAAAAGAATTGTCAGAGGATTATTAATTGAATAAGAGACTATTGTGTTTTTCTTTTTGTCCTCATTTAACTTTATTCTCATATTGTCCAAAACAGGCAAAAGTTTAGCTCCACGTACCAGAATATAACAAAGTTTTCATGGTTAGTAGCTAAGTGGTTTGCTTCTGTTTTGGTTATCACATAAGCCCAAGGAAAGTGAATGTATTAAATTATGAATATACATTTATTTTAAAAAGTAATTATAATGAAGTATGCATAACACTGGCTTTGAAGTCAGAAAGAACAGGTTTGGAGGCCAAGATCTGTGTTTACTAACAGTATGGCCTCTGATAAGCTCCTTAATATTTCTAAACCTCAGTTTCCTTATATGAAAAATGGCATAAGCACACCTCAGAGTTGTTCTGGGGATTAAAAAGTATAACATATGTAAATCACTCTGCACAATGTCTGGCTTATCATAGGCACTCAAAGTTGTTAGATTTCTTTTCTTATAAATTAAGAGGGTTGGAAATTATACACTAACAGATAACATTGATCTCATTTTGGTTTTGAAAATTGGTGGTTTGTAATATGAATAACTGATGGATGAATAACCTTCTCACCAACGCTAAAACTGCTGCCAGACAAAAACTACCCAGCAACTGTTCTGTCTATCCACGAGCTTTGCTTTCACTCCTAGATAGATTAACCCTCAGTATAATTATCTAAAGCCAGATCGCAAGCCTTCTTACTTACTAAAAGTCATCCTCTAAATCTTCCTTATATTTCTTAGACCATCGGTTTTACTCTTACACGCTGGATGGTTTCCATTGGCAAACATCCTAAAATACATTTTAAAAAAGTCTTCTCTTGACCACAGCGGTGTACGAAGGGCTGTAATAGAAGCAGTCTCTCAGAATGCAGGTGATATTAAGAGATGATCGCATAATGTTATATATGGTATGTTATATAAAATGTGTACATGTGTGATTAAAATTAGCATATTTATTATTTATCCTTTCACAAACATTATTTTTACATTGATGTTAATTTCTAAAACTCTGGTGTAGTGTTTACTGGGCTCATGAGAACCAAGGTACACACATTCATTTTGGGGATTATCAATAACAGGTTGGAATTTTTTGAGCTTGCTTTAGATAAACTTCATGTCTCCAACCCCAGTACATTAATATACACAAAAGAGAAAAGGTAATAAATTAATGCATTTAAATTACTGCAGTGAATTGCCTAAGAAAAGGGAAAAAAGTAGATGAAGAAAAGCTTCTGTAAGGCTTAGAAAATGATTTGTGCATAGATAACAGATTTGGTCAGTCAGTTCTGTTTCTCATGTTTACAATCTTTGTTCTCCCATTGCTCACTTTGAATCTCCTGTCTAAATGCAGGAATATGTCAGAGCACTGGGGTGCTCCAGTCATTTGAAGCACAACCACCAAAATAGACCGGTACTTATTTACTTAAGGAAGCAATTGAATAGAACAATGATCTCATATATAAGATTTAAAAAACATGGTCAAGCAAGAGGAAATTATTCACTAGTTCTTTACAACTCTATGGATGGTGTTTTTTTGTTGTTGTTCTGTCTTTAGCTAAGCAAAGTGTTTTTAACTTCACTAAGATAGAGAACAACCTATCTTTTTGTTTGTTTGTTTTTTAAAGTTTATTTTATTTTTTTTAAGACTTTATTTCTTTATTTGACACAGAGAGAGAGAGATCACAAGTAGGCAGAGAGGCAGAGAGAGAGGAGGAAGCAGGCTCCCTGCCGAGCAGAGAGCCTGATATGGGCCTTGATCCCAGGACCCTGAGATCATGACCTGAGCCGAAAGCAGAGGCTTTAACCCACTGAGCCACCCAGGCGCCCACAACCTATCTTGTTAAACCATCTTTGAGAACTATACTTGTCAGTGATATGAGTGAATAAGTGTGAATCTTGTGAAATTGTTTTATGAGATCTGCATACAGAAAATGTCTCTTGGGAGCATACTGATGATATCAAATTACACACTTAAGCTCCTTCAGCTCTAGAAGAGTTCATTTACTTTTAGGTTGGCTAATTCATACATTTTTGTAAGATTGTCATACTGTCCCAGCTATTCCAAAAGAAAATCTTTTTTACTCATGAGTCTTAAGAATGAATTCAATATCTTATCCATAAGACGACTGTTTTTTTCTTATCCATATTTATTATCTGCCCTTTGTACATTTTATCACTCTAAATCATTTTGCTAGCATGATCTCATTTATCATTTATTGCTTCTCTTATCTTTTTGCTACTGGCAGGACACTCAGTGAATTGTGTACCTTTTCAAAGTAACACATGCTCCATGAGGCAAAGTGCCAAATATCACTCCCCAGGTTACCATCTCTTTCTCAAAATGTTGATTTTCTTCTCTGAGGTTGATCCAAGAGTCCCATGATATTGGTGGCTGTCTACTGATCTCCCCAATGAGGGGTAGGCCCCCTAGGGTTCCAGTCATGGCAAGCTGTCATGGCTTTAAAAACTGGCACACGCTCTGTCAGGAAAGAGAGATTAAAGTGTAACCTTGCTGTTTCATACTTCACTGCTAATACCACGGCCATCTATTAAAAGTGCTTTCTTTGGAGGCATATACTGCTGTTTCTGGTATATCACCTGTGTATTGCTAAAAATCTTGTGGTGTGGGAAATTGCACACAAAATAATGGAACTTATGGGGAAAATAGGATGGAAAAAATTATGCAACTTTGTAGCTAGAACACTAACATAACTTTTTAACTATTAAAACAAACAAGACACTGCTACACTTAAGAACATATATTAAATTGCTAATGACCTTCCTGTTAAAACAATAACCCATGTAATGAAGTTTGATGGAAAGTGTAGAAGGAGAGGATTGCAATAACTGAGTTATTTAGACAAGAACAAAATATATAAATATAGTGAAGAACCTCCAACAAACAATTCTAGAATAGAGTATGTGGCAGAAGGAAGAATGGTAGATGAATGACATCTTATATAGCAGCTCTACTTTCATTATTTATGACAGTGAGCATGATAATAGTTTAATATGGGTTCAGCTGCTCTCTCAGCAGGGCCAATTATGAATGAGTTAAGAAAAATCACAAAGAACCTACACAGTTTCATGAAGTGTGAAACTACACATTCCTGAAGTGTTGAAACTGACAGTTTTCCCTCATGAACCCCAGAAAGGTGAGTGTCCCTAACTTCTCATCCATGAGTCATCCAGGAAAGAGTTGTATTCTCAGGAGTTACCATTATTGGGGTAAAGAGACCATAATATGTGTAAGTAGCAATTCTCAAAAAGTGAACAATAAACATTTTCAAGAATGGAAATTTAATGTTAAGTTTTAAAATTTATATGTATTAATTTATTTAAACATTTTATATTATCTCATTCAGCTCATTTTATTTTCAATTTAGAGATGGCTGAATATGGGATATTTCTAAATTTTAGATATGTCAGTAGTCAAATTATTAACAATGATTTTATAACAGAATTAAATATGTATGAAGTTTGAAATTATGTATTATCATATTGTCAATGTTTTTTTCTTTTTCTTTCTTTTTTTTTTATATTTTGAAGTATTTGCAATGTTCTTTGACAATGCAAAACAAAGATTTGGAAGGTCAGACTCCAACGATTGATACTCCTAACTCAGAGATCGTGTGGGCCAATAAAATGTAATTTGCTGATTTTATTTCACTTTAAAATTCACAACTACTCGTATGTGGAACATAAGGAATAGTGCAGAGGACAATAGGGGTGGTGGGGGGGCAGGAAACTGAATGGGAAGAAATCAGAGAGGGAGACAAACCATATGAGACTCTTGACTCCAGGAAACAAACTGAGGGTTGTGGAGAGGGAGGTGTGGGAGGGATGGGGTAACTGGGTGATGGGCATTAAGGAGGGCCCATGATGTGATGAGCACTGGGTGTTATACTGAACGGATGAATCTTTGAACATTTTGTCAAAAACCAATGATGTACTACTATAAAACAAAACAAAACAAAAATAACACAACTACTCTATACAGTATATACTATTATTAGCTGTATTTTACAAATGAGAAAACCAAGACTGAGAAATATTATATAAAGCTCCTATATTATACCTAGTCTTGTAAGTAGTAGATTTGTGTTTGGAATACAAGCAGTTTTATTCACAGCCTATGCTTTTAGGCAACATAATAAAACATAGAATTAAATATTGAATTTTTTTTAAGATTTTATTTATTTATTTGACAGAGAGAGATACAGTGAAAGAGGGAACATCAGCAGGGGGTGTGGGAGAGGGAGAAGCAGGTCCTCCCGCAGAGCAGGGAGACTGATGTGGGGCTCAGTCCCAGGAACCTGGGATCATGTCCTGAGCCGAAGGCAGACACTTAACAACTGAGCCACCCAGGCACCCCTAAATATTGATTCTTAATATATATAAAATACAGAAATCCAGGAATAGGTAAATAAGCTAGAAAGATCTATAGTGAGAAGATGACTACAGAAAATGGCTCAAGGGCGCCTGGGTGGCTCAGTGGGTTAAAGCCTCTGCCTTCGGCTCAGGTCATGATCTCAGTGTCCTGGGATCGAGGCCCGCATTGGGCTCTCTGCTCAGCGGGGAGCCTGCTTCCTCCTCTCTCTGTCTGCCTGCCTCTCTGCCTACTTGTGATCTGATCTCTCTCTGTGTCAAATAAATAAATAAAATCTTTAAAAAAAAAAAAAGAAAGAAAGAAAATGGCTTAAGAGGAAGCAGAATGTTCATGCCCTAACAAAGAATGAACTTGGAGAAAAAAAAAATGTATGGAGAGCAGAAGGAGAAGAAAATCTGTTTGCTTTCCTGTGGTACAAACAGCAAGAAATTTGGCACCACATGACCTTAGGATTCAGAATTAGACTGATTCATTCACAGTCTGAAATGTGAATAGAATAGGATCCAAGAACATCAAGAAATTTAACAACCTCAACAGTCATTTCATAAAAGCTATGACCCACCATACACTCAGAAATTCAGATTGGAAGCTACTCCCATACTGGACAATCACTAGTTAGGGTTTATATACAATTTGAAAAGAAAGTCAGATTAGGCACCTTGTGACCTATAAGATACATATGTCAATTACTAAATTAATGCTGTTTTATATTAGTTCATATAATTTAGTAGGTAAGTTTTACATTTTAAATACCCCTAGAAGAGTTGTGAAGAAGGAAAATATTCCAAATATGGCAATGTTTCATGAATATACTTAGCTAGAGAAATTCATAGAAAGATATTCTTGCTAAATGTTCTTAATATAGTCAATATTTTTTTCTTTCTCCAAATTGACTTTTAACTCACACACACACACACAAATGTCTTCATGGAAAGACGTTAACATAAACTGCAAGAAACAATTTATTTCCACTGATGATATAATGAATTGTGTAAAATATACATATCTCTTATTATAAGCAGTACTATTAATTTAATAACACATTTTCCAAAAAAAAATAACCTTCTGTTTTTGCATTCATTGATTTTTAAAGGAATCTCAACTTCAGAAATATTAGAAGAAATGGAAAAGAAAGAAAAGGAAAAAGAGAGACAGTCTTTAGAAGAAGAAATATATTAATTGCTAAGCTGTTATTACTATAGAGAAGTCCATTTAGCAATTTTATTAATATGAAAATTTGTATAAATTAACTGAATTTAATCAGTGTGTATTTTTTTTTAGGTTTTTGTTTTTGTTTTTGTTTTGACACAGAGAGAGTACAAGCAGGCAGAGCAGCAGGCAGAGGGAGACAGAGAAGCAAACTCCCTGCTGACTAGGTAGCCAGATGTGGGACTTAATCCTAGGACCCTGAGATCGTGACCTGAGCTGAAGGTAGCCACTTAACTGACTGAGCCACCCAGGCACCCAGTCAGTGTATATTTAAATCACTATTAATTCTATCGTAAAGAGTTGACATTTTGTTGAGGGTCCTCTAAATATATGTTGGATAGAGAGATGGTAGGTAGATGATAGATGATAGATAGATAGATAGATAGATAGATAGATAGATAGATAGATAGATAGATAGACAAATAAAGTACTGATATGAATCTGTTATCTGTTGCCTCAAAGTTTCCCTTGTATTGTTTTTTGTCATAGAAGGCTGCATTTTTCATATTCTCTTTATCTGGGTTCTAGTTAGTTTTGGCCACTAGAAAACCCTGACACATAAGAAAAGAAGAGAAAAGCCATTCCGCTTCTTGCTCTAGCAGTCATAGAGGCAGCTGCAGAGTCTAGTGACTAAAAGTGATGGCGCCCCCCAGTAGAATTGGATTTCCAGGTAGGGACCGTGGGTGAGGGACCTGGCCAGTAGTAGCAGTTGTGCCTCCAGCAACTTGAACATGAGCATGGACCCCTGGGCAGCCCAGGGACAGTGACAACTCTCTGATCTCCGAGCAACAACTTTTTAGTTTCATTGCTCTTCTGTTCTTTCTAAGAATCTTGTAATTTGTTTTGTATCAATCTCTCTCTGCTTGAAATATCAAGAGTGGATTCTGCTTCTCTGTTTAAACATTGGCTAATATTGATAATGGAGAGAAGAAAAGAAAAGAGAAAAAGGGAAAGGAAGGGAAGGGCAGGGGAGGGAAGGGAAGAAAAGAGAAGAAAAGAAAAGGAATTCTTAATGTATCATTACTAGCAACCTTCCCACCTTCTTTAGTTTCTTTGGTTCTTCTCTGCAGGTTGCTGTGATTTTATGATATAATCCAGAACTTGGTTGATGAGATAAACAGAAAATGCCAAGCTAAGTAAGGTGTATTTTAAATTGTTGAATGCAGAACATACAAAAAAAAAAAAAAATTAAGGGGCCACTGAGACAGTCAAAAATGATCAGGAGGGCAAGTAAGAAAGAGAGATAAGAAAGTAAACCAGGTATAATTTGGGCAAGGAAATGTGGAAGAAATACTGGGTTACATCTCTTGTCAAGTTTAAAGCTTTTAAGCTTGAATTCTACTTTGTGTGAATGCCAGACTCTCAAAGCTACTTTCTTATTGGTTCTATTTCTTTGGTTAAAAAAAAAATCCCTCCAGCACTTGAGTAGCTCAGTGGGTAAAGTGTCTGCCTTTGGCTCAGGTCATGATCCCCAGGGTCCTGGGATCCAGCTTCATGTGGAGTTCTCTGCTCAGTGGGGAGTCTGCTTCTTCCTCTGCCCTCCCCCACCCCAAACACTAATGCTTGCTCTGTCTGAAATAAATAAATAAAATCTTTAAAAATAAATAAATAAATATTCCTTTTAAAAATGTTTAGCTTATATCACTTTAATTTTGTTTTCTGTTTTGCTTTTACATAGCATTTAGCTGGCTCTTGATTTTGGCTCAGGTCATGATCTGGGGTTCTGGGATAGTGCCCCAGAACTAGTGTAGTGGCTCTGTGCTCAGCAGGAAGTCTGCCTGGGTTTTTTTCTCTTTCCCCTCTCCTGCTCACTCTCTCTCTCTCTCTCTCTCTCTCTCTCTCTCTCTCTCTCTCTCTCTCTCTCAAATAAATATATAAATAAAACATTTTAGATCTACTGCATTTGTCTAGATTCCCTTGCTTTAAAAATGTTGTGATATTTTGTAAAATTGATATTTTTGTTCAAGTGATTAGCTTTGTACCTTTTTTTACTTTTTTATTGACCTTTTAAAACCTTCATGACCTACTGATTGGTTTGGCAGTTTTTAAGCAAATCCTTTAACGTTTGCCTTTTGCTTAATCAATGTGTTAATTCTTCTTTTTTCCTCCTTTATTTCTACATTTTTATCTTGTCTCTTGATTTTTAAGTTTGGTCTGTCTGGTGTTCTAGGCATTACAATAAAAATTGTAATTTTTACAATTTGTAATTGTAAAAAAAAATTACATTTTTTTTAAGATTTTATTTATTTGACAGAGAGATAGAGAGCAGAAGGAAGCAGAGAGGCAGGCAGAGGGAGAGAGAGAAGCAGGCTCTCTGCTGAATAGGGAGCCCGATGCGCTCAATCCCAGGACCCTGGAATCATGACCTGAGCCAAAGGCAGCCGCTTAACCAACTGAGCCAATATGCATCTTCAATTTATCACAGCCTGTATACACATAATAAGCTACTTCTAATGATATAAAAACCATTTAGTGGTATAAAATTATTACCCCCCCCAGTGGATTTTCTATACCCAGTAATGTCTTTTTATCATTTTATTTTAAATGGACAATCATATCTTAAAGTAATCAAAGATAATTTTTAAAACGTTTCATATTTCACCAGATATTTCTCCTCTTTGATATTCTTTCCAAACTATGGGGAATCTCTTTCAATTCACAGCATATCTGGCACCTTTTGTGTCATGGGGAATCTCTGCTGCCCAGCCCTAGCCCCAGTTTTCTGCCCTCAGGAATTCTTGGTTCCAGCCCCCAGCCTTCCTAAGGCAGCTGCAGGGGCCATGTTAGATTTTTCTCCCTCCCTGCTTCCAGTTTCCACTTGGGGAGGGACAAGTGTGAGAACTTCTTTAAGTTCTGGCTCACAGTGTAGCTCAAATATGGTGGCAAATTTACAGGATTTTGTTTGTAAATATGCTTAGAAACAGATTAAAATAACTGGTAGAAAAAAGGCTGGTTGTGTATCAACCAGTGAAATTAAGTAATCAGACTTGCTGAGGTGGGGAAAAAAAGTCTAAATTTTGTCCGTTTACTAACAGCAATGCATTTTTTGAGAATGTGCTTTAAGCAAAAGTTCTTTATAGAACAGCGCCCAATTCAGGGCAGTGCACTGAAAATGTATTTTTGGAAAATGTTTCAAAAGTCAAGAATGGGGCGCCTGGGTGGCTCAGTGGGTTAAAGCCTCTGCTTTCGGCTCAGGTCATGATCCCAGGGTCCTGGGATGGAGGCCCGCATCGGGCTCTCTGCTCAGCAGGGAGCCGGCTTCCTCCTCTCCCTGTCTCTCTGCCTACTTGTAATCTCTCTCTCTGTGTCAAATAAATAAATAAAATCTTAAAAATAAATAAATAAATAAAACACAAAAGTCAAGGATGAGGCTTTGTGGGAGGCATGGTTGGTCTGAGTTTTGAAATGTTGTTCAGTGAACAATGGAAGAAACATTTGCTGCAAACTTTTGGGACCCACCCCAACATACTGAATTAGACTCTGGAGGATGAGGCTCAGCAATTTGTGTTTGACAAAGTCTTCCAGGTGATCCTGATCCATGATCAAGTATATGGACCACTGAATCAGCAAAACCACTTAAATTTTTTTTAATGTTTAATTTCTAATGATATGGAAATTTGACAAAATAACGTAAAAAATTCATCACTACAAAGTGTTTGGAGTTTAACTTAAAGCTTATATACATTAAGAAGTGATGATCTGAGCGCCTGGGTGGGTCAGTGAGTTAAAGCCTCTACTTTCCGCTCAGGTCATGATCTCAGGGTCCTGAGATCAAGGCCCGCATCGGGCTCCCTGCTCAGTGGGGAGCCTGCTTCCTCCTCTCTCTCTCTCTCTGCCTGCCTCTCTGCCTACTTGTCATCTCTCTCTCTCTGTGTCAAATAAATAAATAAAATCTTAAAAAAAGAAAAAAGTGATGATCTATAAAATTTTACAAGTAATCCCTATGAAGTAAAAGAAATAAATTCCATTGAAACTCCATATTTTCATCCATCTATTACATAAAACTGACATAGAATAATTTTTCCATTTGGGGGAAAAACTTTTGGGCGCCTGGGTGGCTCAGTGGGTTAAAGCCTCTGCTTTCGGCTCAGGTCATGATCTCAGGGTCCTGGGATCGAGGCCCGCATCGGGCTCTCTGCTCAGTAGGGAGCCTGCTTCCCCCCTCTCTCTCTGCCTGCCTCTCTGCCTCCTTGTGATCTCTCTCCCGCTGTGAAATAAATAAATAAAATCTTTAAAAAAAAAAAAAAAAACTTTTCCCTGAAACTCTCAGAATGGAATTATGAAAACTCTATGTGATTTTTTTTCAAAGGACACTGACAATGCAACAAATCAAGTAACGGCTTTAAGTGAGAGTTTATATAAAGACCTGCTTGTTTCCTTCAACAAAAGACTGAGATACAAAGATCCCTCCCCCTTCACACACACACACACACACACACACACACACACACACACACACACATCTTCCCTAGGCTATAGCACTTTCATCTGATAGATGATTTGGGAAATAGGGGTAATCACTGTTTCTTGTTGTCATTTATGGATAATTTTATGATTTGACCAAAATCCTGGGAGTCAGTCCTATTCCTAGTAATCAATATGGGGAGGAGGGAGTGCTTTATAAACATTCAGTGTTTACTAGAATGCAAAAATTAGTAAAACAGCCTGAAACACAAAGTTGCAGAGTAGTATGCTTGGACGCTTATTTCTAAATTTATTTACTAGTAATTATTAACTTGTACAAAAAAAGTAATAGAGGTGAAGCGTTCGATATATAATATAAGCTGAATAAAATTAGAGAGGTGGAGAGGAATAGTTTCATAAGGAGATTTTGAATTTGGAATTGATTTCATAGAAATTTCAGCATATTGCAGAAGACATTAAAAGATCATCATCTACAGAAAGGTTTGCTTAGTACAAAATGAGAAGTGGAAATAAATCTTACAACAGACATCAAATTCTCATTCTTCTCTACCCAAGTTCTAATTCACTGCCCACTTTAAAACAGTATTTTTCTGTTCCATCTAAGTTCATTTACCATTCTGTTTTTTTCACAACCTCCTCTGCTATATCCTAATCCAAGCTACCATCATTGATTACATGGATTATTGCAGAATGACCTCTGCCACACACACACACACACACACACACACACCCCTCCCCGCTGCCCCACCCCAGGCCCACCCCCAGCATTCCTTGCTCCATGCCATTCAGCTATTCTGCTCCACCCACACTGCCTTCTGTGATGTTCCCAGGGCACATCAGGCATGCTCCTGCCTCACTGCATTTGTCTTTTCTGTTTTCTTTGTTTAGCATGGGTTTTTCTTCAGATATTTGCATGGCCCATCATTCTTTTTCTTCAGAAGATCTTTAATTAAATAACTATTTCCCAAAAAAGTAATCTTTGGTCACCGTTCGAAACTGAAAGTCCCTTTTAACTTTATTTCCCCCCTCAGCACTTATTACTATCTAACTTGCTCTATATTTAATCAGATATTTACCTTGCTTATTGCCAGTCTCCCACCCAACTCCTATGCATGCAAGCTCCAGAGGGGTAATTCTCTTCTGTTCTATATGGTATCCTCAAGTGCCATTAGAATCATCTAGCATAAACACTCAAATAAGTATCTATTGATTGAATGAATGAAAATATAAACAATAGTGATATAAAAACTGGGAATAGAACATCAGCATTGGCTTATAAACTTAAAAACACCAAAGGAAAGAAGCATATAAAAAATAATCAAATTCATACATAATCAAATAAATGAATATTTAAAATTCTCCAGTTATAAAATAAATAAGACAGGGGGATGTAATATACAGCACAAGAAGTACAGCCTATAATATCATAAAAACTTTGTATGGTGCCAGATGGTAACAAGAATTATTGTTGTGATCACTTTGTAATATATATATCAAATCATTATGCTATACATTTGAAACTAATATAATATTGTATGTCAATTGGTCACCAATAAAAAATTTAGTGATACTACTCTGTACTTGGTACAGACTGGAGAGATACTGAGACTTGCTAAACAATGAGGAACCATTATTTGCAAAAGCAAATAAAATCTCAAATTCTTTGACATGTGCACTTTCTTATACGAATGTTTCAGTAGATCCAAAGTAATTGTTTTAATCTGACATGGTCACCAAAAAGAAGAAAAACGTATAAAAACAAAATTTGAAATAGGAGATTATTGGAGCACATTCTTCATTGACTTTGGAAAATTTATTCAGCATTTCAGAAACTGAAAAGCATTTACAAAAAAAAAAAAGAAGAAGAAGAAGAAGGTATTCGCAGGGACTTAAAAGTTCAGCAAAGCAGCCAACAATGTGAAACAGCAGCAGAGCATTTTATGTGCTGGTGAAAACTGGTCTCATTAGCAAAGCCATGGCTCAGAGCTGACTCTAGGGGAGGAGACAACTCAATTTCATACAGTCCTTCCTCGAGAGCTGATTGTGAGACATCTTTGGTCTCACATTGTCAGAGGCTGCTCAGCGTACTTCCTGCCCTAAGGTAAGATAGGAGTCAGTAAAAAGGCAAGTGGTGAGGGACCAGCATTTTGAAATAAACAGAATGAAATTCTACCATAAAAGTTGGGATTGTATGAAGTAGGATCCCAAATTCCTATATGAATTCTTTGAACACAGAATGTACCAAAGCTACTGTTGAAGCACACTAAACGTCTCAATACAGAATCCTAAATATATATATATATATGAACACACACACACATACCTGTATGACTATTTGATGCTTCTGATTCTAGGAGAAATTTCTTTAAAACTTTTCTGTTTGTGAATTTTATGACTGGGTAAGGATGTAAACAGCATCTAGTTTTAATCATCTTAGGTTAATTAAAAACAGGACAATCTATGTTCTCATATTTCGAAGATAATTCTTTAATGATTAAATGAAACAAAAATTAGCACCTCAGTTATTGTTTTACATATTCAGATTCAAAGAGAAAACTGCTAACAATAACAGCAATTGCATGTAAATTTTTTAAAAATTAAATGAACAGAAATTATTGTATTATCTTTGGGATTTCTGGGTCTTTTTTGGTACTTATTTAATTTTTACAAACTTCCCAAGATAATCAACTCTTGAACTTCAATAAAAAATAGTTGTAATTGTATAATATTTATAGGCTAATCACGTTAAATTTTAAAACTTGAAAATCAATCAGATACTGTATCAAACGATATGAGAAAGGAGAAGAACAATGGAAATGATGGCCAGCCAGAATTCCAGTGGAACACAAAACCAGTTAGACCAGGGTGGTTGGAGGGCGCCTGGGTGGCTCAGTGGGTTAAAGCCACTGCCTTCGGCTCAGGTCATGATCCCAGGGTCCTGGGATCTAGGCCCACATCGGGCTCTCTGCTCAGCGGGGAGCCTGCTTCCTCCTCTCTCTCTGCCTGCCTCTCTGCCTACTTGTGATCTCTCTCTCTGTGTCAAATGAATAAATAAAAAAAAATCTTTAAAAAAAAAAAAAAAGAACAGGGTGGTTGGAATATCCAGCAAAGGAGCATCATTGAGAAAGAGTGTGTGTGTGCAAATCATTTTCTAATCAGCTTGTGTAAGGGGTTCAAGAGGAATGGGTCAGTTTCAAAACTGGATCCAAAGAAAAGAGAAACAAACTTGACAGCAGCCAAGGCTTAACAGGAGCAGGAAGCTGGAAAGGGAACTGTATTCTGGAGCCCTGAGGCAGGAAGAGAGGTGAATGTGTATGTTTGGGCAGGAGATGGGGGTCAAGCCCTGAGCAGCAGGAATGAAAACTGATCTGGGAAGTCTACCCAAGCAGAAAAGAAGCAGATCGTCAGTGAGCAAGGCAGATGGCAGGAATCAGAATTCAAAAAAACAAAATTAGCCCGATCAGTATATAGTACAGTGCCCCCCCCTTATCTGTGGGAGATACAGTCCAAGACCCCCAGTGGATGCCTGAAACCACAGATAGTACTGAACCCTCTGTATACTATATTTTTTATTATACATAGGTGCCTATAATGAAGTTTAATATATAAATTAGGCACAGTAAGAGATCAACAATGCCTCGTGATAAAATAGGACAATTATAACAACATACTGTAATAAAAGTTATGTTAATGTGGTCTCCCTCTCTTTCTCTGTCACTCAGAATCTCTCATTATACTGTACTCACCCTTCTTGTGATGATGCAGGATGATAAAATGCCTACATGATTAGATGAAGTAAGGTGAATGATGCGGGTGTTGTGACTAGTGAAGTAGGTTAGGCTACTCTTGACCTTTTGACTGTATGTCCGAAGGAAGATCATCTGCTTCTGGACCATGGGTGACCACGGAGTGGGTTACTGAAATGATAGAAAGTGAGACTGTGGATAAAGGGCAAGGGGACTACTGTATGGTAGAGTCCTTCTTCCCAGACCTAGGGAACTTTTTAATTCAGACAGGAAAAAAACATCACTTTTAGATCTCCATTCTTCTCGCCACCTCTCAGAATACTCCCCTAAAGCTGTATATGGAGGGATACAGAAAATGAAATACATTGGTTTTAATGCACTATTGCTTTTTGTTTGAACCACTCTCTCTTAGTTAATTCACAGAGGAACATGCCAGGTACTAGGAAGTACTTAAAGCATATATGTTAAATTGCACTCATAGCCCATGAGGGCTGATTCTTGGTCTGACCATTATTAGTTCCACCAGTGATTTTGATATTAAAATTTAGCACCTTCTCATTAAATCCTCTAAGAACATCAATATTGTGACAAAGCAGCTACCTTAGAGAACACTTTTAAAACTCAATTTGACCATGACAAAATGTTGAAGGAAGCACAAACAAATCAGATAAAGCCTGAAAAAGCAACAGTGTGCTGCTGTTTTCTTAAAATGTTTTATCATTATGCACATTCTTCCTTTGATTTATTAATTAACATAACAAGGAGATTAAATAGCAGTCTCTATCATGGTTTCTGGTAAACTGGTATCAGAGGTAAAACTTTGTGTTTTCTTTTAAAATGGCTCATTTAGAATTGCTTGTTAATTTGAAGGAAAAACATTTCTTTTAAGCACAATTTTCAGTTTAGCCAAGATGAGAAACACCTTACCCCATGTGTTCTTTCAGATTGCTCTGAATGCATGTGGGTTGCTTTTTAATTTTTTTCTGTATTTGTTTCTTTTTTTAATTCAGAGAAATTATATGAAGTATTAAAATGTGTGATTTCAAAAAATCACACATGGGTGCATCACCTGCTGTAAATTTAAATCATAGAAATGAATTTTTTTTCTGTTCTTTATGGATATTTGTTAAAAGTTAAAAATGTACTGCATCATAGGCAAAACCTTGATGATTCCTTCATAAAGAAAGACAAAAAAGTTACAGAAAAGGTGTTACTACTGGAATAATAGAGAAATGAAAATGGTTGAAATTTGGAAACCATCTTGACTAACAGTTTTTCCAGTCTTTCTTGTCAAGGACATCAAAATGTCACTGTCCAAACCTATCCAAAGCAGTTCATATTCATTGCCTTCTATTGTCAAATGAAAAACAAATTCAGACTCGGTAGGGAAGACTTATCATCACAGGGCAGGGCGAGGGACACTGCAAGGGCGGGACGGAAGGACCACGGCCGTTCCACGGCAGTTGGGAGAAGGGCTCAGACCAGAAGGTCTGCAAGCATCTCGAGGGCTAGGCTAAAAATGTTTCTTTCATAGGGAGGAGTAAATAAAGCCAGAAAGATCAGGGTGTGTGGAAGTGAGAGGACAGATGATAGGGTGGTCTGCTGAGATAGTAAGGTCAGAAAATGTTTTACCCCAAGGCCAGCCTACTTTGGAGGTGGTGGTTGGGGAGGTGATGCTATTTTAGGAGGGGTTGTTTGGTACTTAGCTTACTAGGGGACAAAAGGTCAGGAATCGGATAGAAAGAGAGAATTTTAACCAAAGTTTAGCTAACAAGTATTTTGTTCCAGCTGATCACTGGAAATAAGTAGTTCAGCCAATCATTTATGAAACAAAGAATGGGAATGTGGGGAGTCTATGTTTGCCCTCCCTGGTTATGTGTGAGCAAGTGGGGTGCCCTTTAGTCTGGTCTAAGTAATATGGGGAGGACAGTTCTTTTCAGTAACATGTTTCCTAGAATACAAAAGTGTGGGGAGATTTCTTAACCTTCGATGTTTTCCAGGAGCACTGGGCTCATTTAAAATTCAATATTGTCAATATGCCCAAGAGTACATTTATTGTAATATCATTATTCTTGCTGTCTAGCAACTAGTGTTTTAAATGTGAAATGCATTCTTAACACACATAAACCTTTATTATTTTGTGCCTCTATAAACCTGGAATTTTTGTATCTTTTTGAAAAAAAATAAATATACTATGTATTTAGTCGTTGAAAACTACATGCAAACAGGTGAAGATATTATTTATTAAAAGATTTATAGATCTTCTACTGTCAATATGCTAAGGCAAAAATGTTTCCTTTTCTGGCTTTTCTCAAATTTAGCATGCATGAAATGGAGAGGTCCTCAAGATTTACTGTTCAGTATTTCCCCCATCTTTATCAGGACATTGGCAAGAGATGCAATTTAAAGTGAATGCATAAACTGGTCAGTTTCATTTTTTTCCTCATACCACTTCCTACAAATGTACAATTTGATAAAGAATAACCAAAAAGCTGCACTGCTCAATAAACTTGCAGGCAAAGTTATTACAGTATAATTTAAATAGCTTTTTTTTTAGTATAATAATTGACAGCCTCTTTCAAGTAGCAACTTATAATTTAGAAATACTTATAATTTATTCCTTGACACTTATCTAGTTCACTGAGAAAGTTTATCAGTGACCATGGATATCTGTTGGCACATATAACAAAACCAAGGGCTGGATTTGGAGAATCAGTTTGACTGTAGCAAAATGTTCTTGGGGAGCTTTCGCTCTCTTCTGGAAGAGTTCACTAACAGATGGCAACTTGTCATTGTTAATGGAGTGTTATCCTGAAAAACTTCAAGGATCCATGCAGAGTGTGACACTCTTCCCCTCCTCCTTTCAAGCCACCTCACAGAAATAGCCAATAATGACCTCTTTCTCTTCACAGATGATTCCACCTTATGTCGGCTGATTCTTTCCAAGCCACGTTGTGGCTGCTCTAATCCTAATATGACAAAAGACTCTTTGTTGTTTGACAGCTAATCTATGTACTAAATAACAGAGGCATTGTGATGCAGTAGGAAAGATATTTCCACTGGAAGATAGGAATCCTGAGTTCTAGCCCTCGCTCTGGGAGTCCTTGGCCAGATAACTTCTCCACTCTGGATTTAATTGTTCTCAGTGAAACATGAGCAGATTGCTTTAAACAGACAAGAGGCTCATTTCAGGTGAATTTGTGAGATTCTGAATTCCTTTGATATAAACAAAGAAAGCATCGGTTTGTTAGCTGAGTACGTGTGACCGTTTTACATTCCGTTTACTTTATTCTACTAAAATTATATTTTCATAGGAAAATTGGCAATTTGGTTTCTAAAGTATATAATAGCCATAAAACAGCAACAAAAACATTTTCTCTTCCTGTATTCGTTTAACAGCACATGGATTTAAGAGCTCATTCACAGCATAATTTTTATTTGTTTCTGTAAATCCATTAGTAAGATAGCACTTCAGAGATGACAGTATAAAATGGTAAAAACTTGCCCCAAGATCATACAACTTGAAGAGATTAGTGCAGACTAACTTAGAAGACATGAATCCTGGCACTAAGTTTTGTTCGCTTATTAAATCAGAAATAACCATTTGAGTCTGTTAATGGTAATTAATATTCATATTATACCTGCTAGTTGCATGATATTTTGTACTTCTAAATGCTTTTCAGATATAATTTTACTTACAGCTTGATGATACCATCTAGAAGAAAAGAGAGATAGAAAATGTGTCCTGGTCACAGAGTTACTGAGTGATTGATAAGGAAGGATAATCAATAATAGGCAAGTAGAAAGAGATACCCTGATTCCTCCTCAGTATTCCAAATCCTCCTTCAGTATTTAAATCAGCCACTCCTCTAGAAGGGAATTAGGCTGGACACCAAATGCCTATTGCATAATTAGAAATCAATTATTTTAACCAGACATTTGTTTACCTAAATTTGCTTAAATTTACTTAAATCAGCCAGCCTTTTCCTTCCCTTTCTTCCCTCCCTCCTTCCTTCCTTAGCATTGCCTTTTATTTCTCTCTCTTCATTCTTCACCATCTCTTTCCACAGTGTCATTTCACAAAGGTCCCTCGGGCAGTTAAATATGTTGTCCCCTTAAAAATTGTTATTCAGTGGATCTCACAAATGCATATCGTTTTCAGCTTCCTTTGGAAATAAGTGCTGGTACTTTTGCAGGCTTTCCTTTTGTGATTAGAAAAATACCAATATCATTCTCCTGCAAATATATATTAGCAACACTATGAGAAAATTAACATTCTTATTGCGTAGAATTTGTTACTTCTCTGAATGAATAGGAGAATAGCTAATGCTAATGCAGTTCAAAACTGAAATGAAATGTAAATAGAATTGGAGTTTGATTTCCTGAAAGTATTTTTCTTGAATAAGAGAAATCCTTAAAGACAATGCTTTTAGTTTTAGACAAGACACTCATCTCAAATATTAGCAGTCAGTTTTCAATAGCTTACATCTTAATAAGCAGTGATAAGTGTGACATTTTTGTTTTACATTTGCATCATAGTTTATGGTTTCCCAGATATGAGAAGAGAGTTGGGTTAGGAGTTCAGTTTTCATCTGCAAGTATAGGAGATGTACCTGTGGATTCCACAGTGACTCCATCTATTCAAAGGAATCAAAATGCTCATGCATGCAAACTGGTTTAGGCTGATACATTCCAAGAGACAAACATTTTTTTCTACACTGTAACCAACTTCATTTTACAGATTGATTGTATTGTAATTCTTAACAAATNTGGATTCCACAGTGACTCCATCTATTCAAAGGAATCAAAATGCTCATGCATGCAAACTGGTTTAGGCTGATACATTCCAAGAGACAAACATTTTTTTCTATACTGTAACCAACTTCATTTTACAGATTGATTGTATTGTAATTCTTAACAAATCATAGAGTAAGAATGGTAAGCCAGGAAGGTATCCTGAAAGTTCATTTCAACCATTCCAGATAGGCAAACATCTATGATGTATAATGAAAAGAGAGATAAAAGAACAGATAAAATGATAAAAAAAAAGAAATATGATGTATTAGTACATATTTCTTTGGATATTGTGACACCTACACAAGAAAAAAGTTAAAATAAAAGGTAATGCCAAAATTTTTAAAATTTATTCAAACCGCGTTAAAATTCATGCCTTTTCAAAGAGATCTCTAATGTGTTACATCCTGAAAAGTGACTCCTTTCCCTGATTACACTTATCACCCTATATAACATATATTACCTATTTAAGTGAAAAGTGTTGACCAATTAAGAATTCAATGAAAAATTTAAGCAAACAGGCATTTACTAGAATTCAGGAGAATTGCAACTCAGGAGACACAGATTCAGGTAAAAACCTGACTCCTGTTCTGAGGAAGACAAAGGTAGGGGCAGAGTTATACAGGGCAAAAGTACTAAGTGCAGCTCTCATTTAGGTCCTCTATGCAAAACAGGGATTGAAAGGAGGTTAACTGGGATTAGTTGCTATTTTCAAAGAAACTCTTAGCTAGGCTTGCTTGCTCCACTTTGAAATCTCCTTTTCCAAAAAAATATATATATATATATATTTTAAAGATGGTTGAATTGTAGAGGTTAATTTACCGAAGGGTGACAAATGAAAGCTAGCATCCCAAAAGGAATTCTGTTCATGAAAAGCTCCTTAGTTACTGAGCAGTGCTTGATGCAGCTGAACATAGTCAACTGCAAAGGTTAGTGGCAGCATCCTGCCAGGGAAGTAGTTGGGGCTCTTTCCAATGGTGAATGCTGAACTCCTAAAGCACAGCTATATCCAAGGCTTTGTTAGATCGTGTTGTAATATCAGGGCCCCTAATCATACAAGGGTAGAGTCAGTATGATGTGAGAAACAAAGGCAAAAGAAAAATTAAATTTCCTGACTACCTACAGCCCATTGCCAAGTCCTTGAACCAGGCAGAGTAATATTCCTCTAGGAACTCAGCAGCATCAATGTTCATACTTTGCTAAGGGCAAAAGGAGATCTTAGCTGGACCCCCAGGATCCTGTAAGTCTACTTTAACATATAAAATTCCTTTGGAAACTTCTTTTATCTCTACCCCCTCAAGATACATGTTGGCAGTCATTCCCCCAAGCAAACGACCTACCAGTATACATGTGAAGGGTCTCATGACTGAGTTTTTAGTAAACAGTAATAAATGACCTTTTCCTGACAGTAGCCAGCCTCCTCAGAATCCTAGAAATCATGTTTCCAAAATACCTGTCCCTAACCTCCTCCCAACTTGAACGTATATAAAGGACTCCTCCTCATGACCCCAGTGCAGCTCTTTCTGCCCATAGGTCCTGCCCCCATGCTTTAATAAAACCACCTTATTGAACCAAAGATTCCTCAAGAATTCTTTCTTGGCCATCAGCCCCAAACCCCAACGTCTTTCCTCAAATCATGTAGTTTGAAGTTTTCCGACCTCCAGGATTGAAGCTCTTTCTTCCAAACTGACATCTGGCAAGTGGTATACCTATAAATGTCTAACAGCCAGCTCTGGGGCAGGGTATGATCACGTGTGACTTATAATGTGTGGTGCCAATTTCCATGGTGTAAATATTCCAACACCAGTGACTTCAAGTTGCCTACATGATGTCACTGAACAAGGAATGGGGGAGAGATACTAACGGCACACAATTACATAGTATTTTCACCATACAGATATGAGAGACATAAAAAACCTCAAAATCAAAGATATTAGTAAAATGTAGATGATGACTAGGAAGAGATGGGTTTTGTGTATTTATTATATTTGCTTCTAAAGAAATGTAATTCTATTTATATGATTTAATTTTCAATGATGGCTGTGTTTAGCCTCCTGGTAGCAAATCTCCCGAAAATCTGTCAGTCGTCAATGATTCTGGCCCAACTAGAATTTTGAGGGCTACCAAAGAATGAGCACACTCACTGTGCTTCTTTCTAAGCGCATTTTCCCAGTGAACTCTGTCGCTGTTAAGGCTGCCATGTGAGTGCTGCCTGACCTTTTGTTTTTATTTTCACAAACGATTGTGAGAAAAGTCTCAGCATGGGAGTACCTCATTGTTTCCTTTTTTCTCGTTACCCAGAAATCAAAAATTCCAAAAAATTTCTTCATTGAACTAAAACATATATACATATTAGAAGCAATCAATCTTTAAAATATAGATGACATTTGGTCCTATGAACATTCTACTTGATTGAAATTAAGTTTCAGTGAAATTTCAAATAGGGACCCAAATTCTGTCACAAGAAAACTTTATTAAATGTTTTAGGTGTGACTCATACCAGTCCACTTATATCAGTAGGCATCTTGACAAAAGATCATGTCGTTTTCCCTGTCTCGGGTGCAGGCAGTGTTCTATGAAATATCAGAAGTTGCAAATCATCTATTGACTGCGTCACTATCACATTAGTAATGTGTTTAGCCCTTGTTCTATATCGATGACTGGGTATGTTTGGAAAGATTAAAATACACTTAGATAAACTGGTTCTTTTTTTTTTTTTTTAAGATTTTATTTATTTATTTGACAGAGAGAGAGAGAGATCACAAGCAGGCAGAGAGGCAGACAGAGAGAGGAGGAAGCAGGCTCCCACTGAGCAGGGAGCCCGATGCGGGCCTCAATCCCAGGACTCTGAGATCATGACCTGAGCTGAAGGCAGAGGCTTTAACCCTCTGAGCCACCCAGGCGCCCGATAAACTGGTTCTAATATAAAAGATACCTATGGAAACCATTTCTTCTGATTCTCAGAGTATTATGAGGGGCTATTGCTAGCAAAATTTCTTCCAGCCCTTTCTTTCCCAGCTAGTCTACAAGGTTCTAATTGCAGTAACTGTTAATGCAGATGTTTAATTCTCTGACCCTTTATATTCCAAATGTGGTCAAGAATGAGCAGCATCTACTTAGAATCACAAAATCTCAGGCTTTACCTCAGACCTACTTACTCAACATCTGCATTTCATCAGGGTCCCCATGTGATTCTAATGCAAATTAAAGCTTAAGAGTCACTAATCCAGACAATATCCATGGCCTCAGGGCCAGTTCTGATCATTGTTATACTTTCAGCACCTACCAGAGTGCCTGGCACTGGTATACACTCATAAATATTTATGATGAATGAATATATATTTGTATTGGCATTTGTATCAAACAGAAATAGATTGTTTTCAGGTTTTCAATCTGTTCTTTTCATGAACAATGTCAGAGATAGCTTAAAGATGAAATCTAGAAAAAGCAATGGAAAATCCCTAACATAAAAATAACTGTATTTCAAACTAATCCAGGATTATTAATAAAGAATTGTTAATTAAAATCAAATATTTTCCTGAAGTATTATTTCATTTGAATTTCATTCTTTTGTTTCAGAAGTATACTAAAATTGTCTTAATTTGGGGGACATTACTTTATGCTCCCTTAAAACATTAATTTTAAACATAATTTTATTACCTAATTCCAGTGCTTTTAAAATGCTTAATATCTGCATCTCTTGACATCCTTATCAAAATGCAGGTTCTTAGATCTTACTCTGCATCTGAATAAAATCTCAAATATGCATTAGAGAACACTTAACTGTAGGTAATTTCCCCTACTGTTTGGCAATCATTTATTTTGATGTAAAAATATGACTTTTGGAGCACCTGAGTGGTTCAGTTAGCTAAGTATCTGACTTTTGATCTCAGCTCAGGTCTTGATTTCAGGGTCATGAGTTCAAGCTACGTTGGGTTCCACCCTCGGCATAAAGCCTACTTAAAAAATAAATAAATAAATAAATAAATAAATAAATAAATAAAATAAAAATATGACTCCTTAGCAAACATTTTTGTGATGATGAAATACATGTGAACTATTTTTCTTTCTCGAGATGATTGATATAAACAGATATTAATCTAATTGGCCACTGTCTGAGGGTAATCATACCTTGAGAAGTAGAAATTTCAGTGTTCATAAAAGCTCCCTTCTTAAAATCAAATTAAGGAAGAATAAGCCTCAGTTTAAAATAAAGGCACAGATACCTAAGAGTGACATTGATTAGATTTTGACATGGTTTGCCTAAAATTTAGATCATGTTGAGAATTTTTCCAGCCCAGCCAAATTTTTGAACTGTTTTGCTGACATTTAAAGAGCTAACAAAACAAAAAATAACTCTTACCATTCAGAGACTGTCATGATTCTACTCTGCCGATCACTTCTTTATTTTTTTTCACCAGGACTACCACTAGTGATTTATAAAATCAAAGTATTCATGTTGCCCTAGTGTAAATGCATATTGATAAAGATTCAATAATTTAATCAACAGTGGTAATTCTGCAAATTATTTCATGACTCCTAGCTTTTTTAAGATCATCTTTGTGATGATCTCAGATGAGGATAAGGGGATATGTCTGATCACCTTCAAATCCTACAAAAGCTGAGGGAGACTAGATGTTCCTAATTATTCTAAAGAATGAACAAAGTACACACATCACCATATATATAACACTATATGCATTTATATAAACAGGCCCTTTAGGTTTAGTTACAATATACATTACATTTCAGAGTTATGTAAGTGAGATTATAAAACCTGTTAGAAACTAGACCTAAGCAGCAGAAGGAGTGGAGACCTAAGTCCTCAAAGAGGACTCTGGGTGGAGACCTAAGTCCTCAAAGAGGACTGATAGCAAACTAAGCTGGAGGTGAGGATGATGATAAATAAACTACACATTAAAGGCCCAGGGGCACAACATTTCAACCCGTGGCTGACAGATCAAGAGCCACAGGTACGGAGACTGTGCTCCCTTCTTCCATCTTTGCCCCAGGGTAACCTCTAGACTAATTATAATACGTTCTCTTTGCAGGTACAGCACCCGCCCCCTTCCCCCACTGGAGAAAGGCTGCCATAAAAATTCAAGTACAAACCCTGTAGGGTCAAAAATTCCCCCTCCCAACTGGTGGGAGGAGTTCTCCAAAAGATTGGAAGCAGCCTCCATTAGAGACCACCCCACTGAACTGTCACAGCTCTTCCCAGCTCAGAGAGATGCAACAAATACCTGATCCCAAAATAACCTAGGGACTGTTCCACATCCTGGAACGTTTAACCAGTGTAAGTTAAAGGCAATCACTCCACCTTTCTGTGTGGTGGTTTCCTTATTTGTAAAGCATGACTGAGGACATATAATATTTTAAGTATTTTATAACATTTATATTATTTATAACACATATTGAAATATATTTATGACATTTTATAACAATGGAATAACCATGCTGACCTACCTAGTACCCAATTCTCAGACTTCCTTTCTCCGTGTTCATTCACTCCCAAGTTGATCTCCTGTCTAAGTATTATCTATATGCTGCTAATTTCTAAAATTGTATTTCCAGTGTCCCGTCTCACCTGGAGTGAAATCCTAATTTGTTACCATGTTCCACTCACGCACATACCTTACCTCTTATTATTGTCCACCTTCCTTCATTCTCTCTACATCCTATTATTTCTTGAACAACCTAGGGATTCTCCTGCCTGAGGGCCTTTGTTCTCTGATGTGCTTCAAATGATCTCACTCAGATAGCAACCTGACTGTCCTCTCACTTCTTTTGAATCTCCTCTCACAAATCACTTTATTGGAGAAGCATTTTTGAAAAGCTTACCTAAAATATCACTTTCTTCTCCATCCCTTTGTATCTCCATTATCTTGCTTTATTTTTCTTCCTAACACAAATCTCCATCTAGCTAGCATATTAAATATTGATTAGTTTACTTGCTTAGAGTTTATCTTCTTCCAATAGAATAAGTATCACAGGAACAGAGATTTTTTTTTACTGTCCTGGCCCCAGAATTTAAGACATAGTAGGTACTTAAGAATTATTCATTAAATGAAATTGAGCAGAACAACATCATATGCTGGCAACAGTGGCTAGCTACTTAATTATTAAGAGTTGCTTCACCTAGTTTTATGCCAGTAACCTGGACATCTAGATATTTGTAGACTATCTCTGAACTCTCAGTATTTACAGATCTGTCAGTTATATCTAATAATGACAGTGGGTAGAATTGCTTTCAGGTGTCTTCCTCACTTAGGTCTATTTACTCATATACGAAGTATGGATTGAATTCTTGTGGGCTATATAGGGTGACTATATTCACAATCAAATAAATATAATAACATCACTAAATTTTTATTTTATATTATCTTCATATTATATCCCAGAAATAGAGTGGAACTTTACATATATTGTTTCTACTCCCGCCAAGCAATCCTGTAAAGTTCACATATTTCTCTCTGTCTTACAGATGAAAAAACCTGAGTTTCTTTTTCTTTTTTTTTAAGATTTGTTTATTTATTTATTTGACAGAGAGAGAAATCACAAGTAGGCAGAGAGGCAGGCAGAGAGAGAGAGGAGGAAGCAGGCTCCCTGCTCCATCCCAGGACCCTGAGATCATGACCTGAGCCAAAGGCAGAGGCTTAACCCACTGAGCCACCCAGGCACCCGAAAAAACCTGAGTTTCAAAAATTTAATGTATTTTGACTAAGTGAACAAAGCTTCTAATTGTTGTCTTTTGAAGCTAGGTTTGTCTCACACCACACACTGTATCCACTGCCATATTGCTTGATAGTCTATCTTCAAGCAGGGAATATTATGAGGAATATTATGCTAAAATTTTCTCACTTAACAAAATCTACCATATGAGATTGTATTGATTCATAAGCTCATTTGTTTTAGCAGTCCTTAGTATGTTCCTAAAATCTGTTAGAGATAGAAATAATCTCAGAGTTATTTAGTCTGACTCTTATTTTATGGATCTAGAAAGTCTGCCTGAGGAATGTTGTTTCCCCAAAATCACATAGCTGCCCTATTGCACAAACTCTCTGAGTGTGTTCCCTATGTTGGGCCTTCCCCAAACTTGGTTTACACCATACAAGATCTGAAACAAAATGAACTGTTGTCAGGCACTCTGTTCATGGGTTAGTTTGGCAGAAAGTGAACAAGACTTTCACTTCAGGGCTGGAAAATGGACCATGCACACTGTAGGAATTGCTTTTAGTCAATCAATACTACATTACAGAATGAGGGGAGAACGGTGTGGGTGGGAAAGCCAGGTGGAAGAAAATAGATTATACATGATAGTAATTGGAAGCCATTGTACAGGTCCAGTGACAATCAATATCAATGACCCAAAAAGCCATTTATGGCTAAGGTAGCAGATACAGAGCTCAAAGTTTTAACAAATCATGACCATCTCTCCATAGATATGGTGGCAAATATATTACTTAAAAATACCAACAATGTCAATGTAGCAAAGCAGTAAATGCTACAAGCTCTAAGTGTATGCACCTATCACACACACACACATTACTTAATATATAAGTAACATAAAAAAACAGAAAAATATGACAAATATATGCTTACAGAAACAATTTTTTTACAACTTAAACATCAAACATTCAAATTGAGTGTTATCTAGAAAAAGTCTCAAAGAACGCAATATAAATTAAGTATGTTTTTCCTATATTTACTTACAGATTGATTGTAACCACCTCTCACTTGATCAGCGCTCAGAGTTCTATAGTGTAAGTACCATGGAGCTCATTATTTTTATATGTTCAATCAGTATTTCAACAAGATGTTCTATTGAAACAAGCCTTAAGTGACTGTGAAAATCTATATTATGGTCAATTTATGTCTTGGCTTTATTCATTTGCATTCCTGAAACAAATATTTAAGAAACTTCCCAACTGTTTCCATTATGCAATTTCTTATTTCTAAATGTTTTTGAAAAATAAAAAAATATATAGATTAAGCACATATGAATGCTTAAACTCCACTATCGACTTCGTCTTTGTTTTATATTACAGTTGGAGTTTGAGATACTGGATACGAAGTCTAGAAGATAATAGGAAATCACAACCCTAAATAAATATTCTGTATGTAACCAAAACAATGACAGAAAATGAATTTAGGTTCTAAAGAATCAAGCATAATTGGGGACCACAATTTCTTAGAATAGCTGATTTACATTCTGAACAATATTTTGCTCTTTTGTTATTATTTAGGATATATTTTGTTTTGAGTTTTAGACAATCATTCTAAATCCCACTTGGGACAAAAGAAAAACAAGACTGCTATAATAAATTATTAAGTAGTAAGAGTTACAAATTATTAAATAGTAGGAGCTATGGAAAAAACTATTTTGTCAACATTGGAACTACTTGAAGTGTTCTAAAGACCAGTGTATATAATCTCATTTTCTAGGCATATTATTGTTTGAATAAGATTGCAAACTAGTCAAGGAATCCAATTCCCATTTCTAACATTGTTTCTATGGTGGGGAAAAGAATTTCGAATTTAAAAGATAAATATAAAAATAATAATCTTTAGTATTTTTCTGATTCCAGTACTTCTCAACATAATATACATCCTGCCTAAACCATTATTTCCCTCAAAGTAATTTTTTCTTACTACAAAATAAAAATTTTAAACTTCTTTCATCCATTAAATCATGCTCTTTTCCCCAGACATGCCATATATATATTCCCATTGTCTCATTCACTTATCCTCTATTTACATATAAAATTTCAGCTTCTCAATTTGACCTAAAATTCTACTATAATCTCTACTCATTAAAATTTGTATCAATATCCTTTAAAATGTCTCCTTATTCTTTTTATCATTAGCTATTCTCAAGGTTTAAAATTATTAGTTGTCATCAAAGAACAATACAATTAAATGTCTCAGGCTTAAATATTTTACCCCGAGAAGCAGTGAGAAAATGGGAAAAATATAAGTAGATTCAGAATTCACTTTAGCTGTCAAACCAACAGCTATATGTTAATTCAGTATGGAGCATTTTTAGGAAAGAGATCAAGGATCACTCTAAGATTGAAAGGATGCGCAGCTGAGGGAGTGGTGGTGACACACACATATAGGAAAAGTTTAGGGGATGTGGTTTATTCAGAATTAAGAAAAGAATAAGGTTGGACTTTGACACGTTGAGATTGTCTTATCAGTGAACCAACTGGCAAATGGTTGCAAATGTAGTTTATAATCTTATGGGAGAGATTGGATATCAAAATACATTGATTGCATTCAATTCAACAAATTCTATAGAGTACTTATTCTGTGCCAGAGAATTATCTGAGGAATACAGTCAGATATAAAATTAAATTGAGCCTGTCTCTAGGGATTCTTGATCTCAGTAAGGAGAAATAGATATATACATAACTACTTATAAAGTGTTGGTATGGAAATATCTAGAATATACTATGGAAATCTATGTGAAGAATTAATTTAATCTGCCTTGGTGGCTTAGGTTAAAGCCATGGAAAACCATGGGGTTGCAGACAATAAAGCTGGCAACCAAGTATCACCCTCTCAGCCCTAGCTATTTCCTCTCCCTATATTGTATCACTTTGTGCAATGACAATTCGATGACAACATAGGACTCCTCTGTAAACGCTATTTTTTTGTAGCTTTACCTCTTCTTACTAATTCTATCCATCCTTTATAGATTTGGCTCCATTAGTACTTCCTTATTAAGGTCTTCCTTACTTTCTTGGTGTGTGTTTCTCCTTACGAGTTCTTCTTATGAGACCTTGTAATCATTGCTATTTTAATATTATTAAATAGTGTTAAATTATCTGTTTGCTAAACCTCTCATTAGGCTCCAAACTAATTAAAGGAGAAGCTGATTTTATCTCTGAATCCCTAGAGTCTAGTAGAATACGTGACAACCATGAGATGTGTAATAAATCTTTGTGGGAAAAGGAAGGGGAAATAAACAGAAGAGGAAAGTATAGTGGGAGAAATGAAGGAAGGCAGGAAGACACAGATTTAAAATTTCTCAAGACAGAGGCTAAAATTGTTACGGTGATAAAACAGATATAATAGAGAAATAATGAAAATAATGTAATGGTCCAGGAAAGGAGTATAAAAGAAAATTAGAGAGCATTTGAAGTACAATGATTTGAGGAAAAGGAAGAAAATGCTTTTATTTAGATGTGTATATATATGCACATATTTTGCTATTGTGGAAGCTAGGGGTCTAATGGAGAAATACAGTCAATATGTCAAATACTATTCAGATTTCTATAGATCTGAGACTGGATTTAGTTCTTACGAAGTCACAAGTGGCAGGGGTGACTGGGTGGCTCGGTTGGTTGAGTGTCTGACTCTTCAATTCAGCTCAGGTCATGATCTCAGGGTTGTGGGATCAAGCCCTCTGTCAGGCTCTGTGCTCATCAGGGAGTCTTCTGGAGATACTCTCCCTCTCCTTCTGCCCCCCCTTCTCTCTCTCTCTAGTAAATAAAATCTTTATTTAAAAAAAAGAAGTCGGGCGCCTGGGTGGCTCAGTGGGTTAAAGCCTCTGCCTTCGGCTCAGGTCATGATCTCAGGGTCCTGGGATCGAGGCCCGCATCAGGCTCCATGCTCGGCAGGTAGCCTGCTTCCTCCTCTCTCTCTGCCTGCCTCTCTGCCTACTTGTACTCTCTCTCCCTCTGTGAAATAAATAAATAAAATCTTTAAAAAAAAAAAAGAAGAAGAAGTCATAAATATAATGTCAGTAAAAATGACAGACTAGGGAATTCTAAGAAGCCAACTTCAGTACAACCCCCCCCACACACACACACACAAAAAGCAAAAACTGTTACAATTAACTTTGTCAGAACTCTGGAAAATGATAGATGTTTTATAGCAACAACAACAAAAAATGCTGAATCAAGAAAAAGGCAGCTTTAACCTCATGGGAGAGATTCGTGACATTTTAACATAGTTTTTCCCCTTCATCCCTATGCTCACCATGACTGTGTTCTTGAAGATAACATCCATACTCCCAGTGTGAGCACACACTTTCTGGTGTGTGATCCCCCAGAGCTTTGCTCTTTGAAGCAAGAGCAAACCTTGTTTCAAAAAAAAAAAAAAAAGTTGTGTTTGTCTGTTTAGAACTGTCTGGGAGTTCCTTAAAGGACTGTTGAAATGCACTTGTCTTTGTTTCTCCTAACTTGGAACTCTTTCCAGGTAAAACGGCAGCTAAATGGAGAACATTACACAAAAATGTTAAAAGACGAATGAACAAGCCACAGCCACCTGGGGCACAAGATTACAGATAAGGACAAACAATAACATTCTGAAAGCCTAAGAGGAAAAGCTGGCAGAGACTTACTTTTGGCTTAAGCATTTTTTTTTGAAGATTTTATTTATTTATTTGACACAGAGAGAGAAAGAGGGAGAGAGATCACAAGTAGACAGAGAGGCAGGCAGAGAGAGGAGGAAGCAGGCTCCCCACTGAGCAGAGAGCCCGATGCGATGCGATGCGATGCGATGCGGGGCTCGATCCCTGGACCCTGAGATAATGACCTGAGCCAAAGGCAGAAGCTTTAACCCACTGGGCCACCCAGGCGTCCCAGCATAAGCATTTTGAAATTCTATTGCATTTAACAGGAAATCTGACACGCTAAATGCGTGAACAGGCGTGGAGACATGCTCAGAAAAGACTTGAGAAGACAGGAGGGTTTCAAGTCCAGCTGATCTTTATGGTTGTAATAGGAAGTAAATCCTAAAGCAGAATTGTAATGTCCTGACTAAGCATTGAAGAAGTACTCCAACAGGGAACCAATCTGCAAAAGACAAGGAAAGTATTGGTTTTGGTTTGTTGTCTGTTCCAACCATTTAAGGAAATCACCGTCAATAGACTAGCTGACTGCAACCTAAAGGCTCTGGGACATCAAAGATCACACATGACAAAAAAGTAGTTTAGAAAAGTTGTTAAGCAAACAACTGCAAATGATAGCAAGTAACAAAAACAAACCCTGAGGAAGGAGAAGAATCTGGTTTCTAGAATTACCGCATTAAAATATTCAAAAGGGGGTACCTGAGTGGCTTCATCAGTTAAGCATTTGACTCTTGATTTCAGTTCAGGTCATGATCTTAGGGTTATGAGATCAAGCCCAATGTCAGGCTCCATGCTGAGCACAGAGTCTGCTTGAAATTCTCTCTCTCCCTCTGCTCCTCTACTGGATCTGATCAATAAATAAACAAATGAATAAATAAATAAAATCTTTAAAAAAATAAAATAGTCAAAATGCCTTTGTATGAAACAAAGAAACGAGAAAGTATGAATCACTCAGAGGGAATGAGAGAAATTAACAGAAAATTTTTCTAACAAAAGACAGACATTGGGTTTACTAGATGAAGGCCTCAAATCAACTGTCTTAAATATGCTCAGAGAACAAAAGGAAATAATTGGAAAAGACCTAAAGGAAACCAGGAGAATGATGTCTCAAAAAATAGAAAATATTAGTGAAAATACATACACTTTCTTTAATTTTTTTTAAAGATTTTATTTATTTATTTGAGACAGAGAGATACAGAGAGAGAGAGAGAGAGAGAGCATCAGCAGGGGGAGAAGCAGAGGGAGAGGGAGAAGCAGACTCTCCGCTGAGCAGGTTGCTGGACATGGGTCTCTATCCTAGGACCTGGATATCATGACCTGAACCTAAGCCAGATGCTCAGCCATCTGAGCCACCCAGGCACCCCATAAAATATATACATTTTAAAAAGAAATAGGCAGAAATTCGAGAGCTTTAAGTTTTCATAACTGAAAAAGAAAAATTCATTATATGTGTTCATCAACATATTTGAAGATGCACAAGACCCAGCAAATGTGAAAGGATGAAAAAGATAATCTATGCAATTTGTGACTAAAAGTGAGCTAAGAGGCTCACTAATGCCAGAAAAAACACACTTTAAGTCAAAAAGCAAAAATAGACAAAGAAGGTCATTATATAATGATAAAAGTATTAATCAAGAAAATATAAAATTTAAAATATATACATACCTAATACAGATGCCCAAATTATTATTTTGTTTCAAATCTCACTTGTAACAATTATTAATGCATTAATATAATTGTTTAATTAAGTTAAATAAATCACAATTTTCATTCATATAAAAAGTCAGTTGAAAGTCAAAATCACTAAAGAACTTTGCTGTTGAATTTAGATGTGGATATAACAAGTAGAAATTATTGGGAAAACATTAACTAATTGAAAATCCAGGTTTCTTCTCAAATGCCTTGAGGTTTTGTTTTAACTTAAAGAACCTCAAACTAGAAATCATAGATGCTTTTCATCACGGCTTGTGCAAAAATATTCATCAGAATTCAAATAAGCTGACTCATTTAAAGAAAAGATAATAGCTGCACATTAGAAGATAAGAAAATGATTGTATATTTACAAGCTTTCAGCAATATGCCTAAAATATATATTTATTATCAATCATAATGACTCCATCTAACCTGATTTTTATAACTGATTAACTATATGTCCTCATTGTATTGGATAAGAAGTACTTCTATTCTCCTGGTAACAGTAAAGTATAAGGAGAGGAAGTAACATAGGTTAGTCAATCTTGTCCCAAATGGGCTTTGATGAAATGCTGAGCAATGTAGCACTGCACCCTGAACAAAAATGTAGTTAATAAATACTTGCTGAATGAAAACAATATAAAGTTTAGAATTTAACTTATGGGCAACCGCAAGACACTAATGGGTTTTAGCAAGTGAGATTGTGTTTAGATGGATAGTTCTTTCTTATAGAGTGGATAACACATTTAAGGTGTGACAAAGTAGTTGGTAGAAAATGGAGGAGACTATTATAAGTAACCATGTGAGATCCAATTAGGGCATAAAGCCAGTTAAATTTAGTAAGGGTTCATTTCATATATCATACACTTACTAATAGTTGTTACACAGCTACAATATGCCAGATTTTGGATAAGGACCCAAGGGTTTATGTATGAGTCAGACAGCATGGAACATGTATTTATATATTTTTCATCCTAGTATAGAACACAGCTAAGAGTTAGCTATTGTTGTTATGCTATCACATGCAATGATAGAGGAGGGATAGGGTGCTGTGCATACCCATAGGAAGAGAATCTGATAGAATGATGCATGACTGGGGGAGGTTTCTTAGAGGAAGTGAGCTCTATAGTTAAGTTTAAGGAGGGAATCTGATTTAACCAAGCAAAGGGAATGCAGGAGAGGTCTAGGCAAAAGCCATGTGAAAACTTAGAAGTAAAGGAGAGCAAGGATCAAAACAGCAGAATGGAGTGTATGTCTTGTCAATGGGGAAGTAGTGGCAAGAGGTGAATATATAACATGAATATATAAACAGAGGTCAGATAATGAAAGGTAAAATTAGCTTTGCTAAGTATTTAGAGTCCTGTAGTGAGGAACATCAGGAGCCATTGGAAGTGTTTACAATAAGTATGTTATGTGGTTAATTTCAATTAATAAAGCTCATTGTGATTATAAAGGAAACAATGGATTAAAAAGTAGTGAGAGTATAAGCAAGCAGTTTAGAAGCTATTCCCATAATCTGGGCAACTGGAGTTTGTGGCTGGAGCTGAAATCTCATCAGTGGAATAAGAAAGATACAATAACAAAGGCTGACATTTGCTAAGTGCTCCATATACCAAGGCACATGTTAAGCTCTTTTAACTTTTTAAAATAAACTCTTTTACTCTTTAAAAAAAACTATGCTGTAGTCATTGCTATTATTTTCATTTTATAAGTGATGATAATCAGATTTAAAGAGATTAACTTTCCCAAAATCACAGAGTGAATAAGAATTAAGAAATACTATTATAGTTATGTCAAGGATATTTCTATAGAGAGTACAATGCTTATGAAGTTGTTGGAGGAGCTGATAAAACTGGTGTAGCTTTGACCATTAGAAATGAAGACAGAAAAATAGACAAATGACCCATCAATTGACCTACTCTTGGGTCACCCCTGAGGTTGTAATGGGATCAACAACCCATTGCTGCTTCCAAGAATTCCTCTGGCCAAACAAGAAACTGGCAAACAAACACAACTAAAATTAAGGGATCAGGAAAGCAGATAAAGCACTGCCACCTTCCACTACCAACACTGCTCTGATGCCTCTTACCATGGAAGAGGCTGAGGAATGGATTCTGAGATTCTATTGTAGAGAAAACTAAGAGATCCATGGCTTTGCTAGATTCCCAGAAAATAACTCAAGTGGAAGGGGATATGGTATCTGCCCAACTTCCATCTTCCAAATCTTACTCTGTGCATCTAATTGATCCAATACCTAACTGCAAGGAGGTCTAGCAAATGTGGTTTTTAGCTTTTCAACATCTCTAATATGAGAAGGATATACAAAAGTGATTAGGTAAGCCAACTAGAGAGGGACAAGAAGGAAATCATGGAAGACTTCTAGGAAGCTACAGTAAAATTCCAAATGAAAGGTAATCATGGGATGGACCAGAATGGTAACAGTAAGCCAGAATGGTAACAGTGAGAAGTGGTTGACTTTAGAACATATTTAGAAGGTAAAAGTAATGGGATATGCTGGTACATAAAATGAGAAGTACAAAAGAAAGTGAATAGTCTATGGTCACTAATACTCTGAGCCTAAGCAAGTGGAAAATGGGAATTGCTATTTGCTCAGGTGGGGAAACTGAAAGAGCATATTTGGATAAGGAGTCAGAGGAGAAAGCTTAGGAGCTAACTCTTCAACATTCAGTTGAAAATGTCTTTTAAACATCTAAGGGGAGATGTCAAGTAGGCAATCAGAAAAGTATGTCTGAAGTTCAGTGTGAGTTCAGCGGCAGAAAATAAATTTGGAAGACATCATCTCCTATAATTAAAAAAATTTAATTGTATAAAAGAAAAAAACTTTGATAACTTTTAGTCTGCATATGTTTTATGGAACCTATCCTTCCTTAGCATTAGCAAGTTGTTAAGGCAATACAAGTATACTATTCTGTCTGACAGTGCAAACAGAATGATATAAATAACGTTGACTGTCACATATGAAAGAGGAAGATATCTCCATGTTGGAATGAACCAGAATCTGGAACAACTCATTACCAAACATAATCGGAGTTATTTCCCAGGACAATATACAAATTATGGAAATCTGAAATGATTCAAATTCAGCGAAGAACACAATAAGAGTTAACAAGCTTCTTGGTGCAGGGAAAATAAAGGAAGATGGTAGGTTGTATGTTTAAAAAAGAAAAAATGATTCACAAAAGAATCAGCCAGAAGTCAAAGAAAAAGCTAGATTCTAACAGTGAATTGTGAAGAAAAGTCAAGCAAAACCACATTGATTTTATGCACATTGTCATGTAATGTTTACTAAAAGAGGAAAGGGTTTACCAGCTCTTGTGATAGATCAAAATATTATTCTAAATCTTAATATTCTCTTTTGTGTTCAACGTGTAAAAATAATAAAGATTAAAGTAATTTATGGTGAGTAATATGATAAAAAGTTCATAGGTCACTCTGTTGCATTTTGCGCTCTGGTGCTTTGATTCTGTGGCTGTCTCCTTCCCTTGCAGCATTATTTATTCAATCTGTTTAGTTTGCTTTACAGGCTGTGGCAGCATTCACAGGGTGGACCTATTGAACCAAGCCGTAATAGATGTAATACATCAATACATTTGAGCTGAACAGCTTTAATTAGGCCTTCCCGGTCATTTCATCAATTCAGTTGAGTACCATTGGGATTTGGATAACACTGAGCCTCCTGTCGAGCATGAGAATTACAGCACTCCAGCAGGGCTCCACCAGTCACAGAGCAAGGTTAGGCAATCAACGATAATTCACACAGGGAAGTGCTCCGAGCCCAACCCATAAACTTGCCCTTTCAGTAATATCTTTGAAATCCTAAAACCTTTACACCCGAGTGTCAATTTGGAATGCAAACTGCCTTAAAACCCCTCAAACAGACACGTAAAGCTCTTTTCCTGCTCAGCAGAAGAGCAGGAGTTTACCTTGTTGCTGCTGACATACATATTTAATCAAGATACCATTTCTGTAACAGGTTGATGGACAGGATCTAAGAAGATGAAAAAACTGTGCCGGGTGTAAAATTTTATGTATATAATTCGAAGTTTCAGTAATACAGCTGGTTTATATTTTGCATTGTACTTGTCATGTACAGCCCAAAACAAATATGCTGAAAGGAACCTTCTGTGGAAAATCGATACAGATAAACAGTATAGCGGGGCCAAACCACTGATGTCTAGAAAAGGGTAGACTACACACAGTTTTGGCATGACTCACGACTAATTTTCACATACAAAATATCTTCAAAAAGAAATACTAGAAACAAAAAGAACAAGACATTTTCATTTAGGTAGAAAGGCATCCAGATAATCTGATGTCCTTTTTCTAGACTGTGTGCAAAGGGGGGCCATGAATTTGTCAAGAACACCCAGTGAAGATGTATTGGGGAAGAGTCCACGAACACCACAGGTGCAGCCTTATGGGTGGCCAGCATAGGAAACTGACCTGCAGGGCTCCAACTAGAAATCCACGTCAAGGAAACCACGACATTCTGAAAACAGAAGGAATGGAGCCAAGTGTTTTTTTTTTTTTTTTTAAAGATTTTATTTATTTATTTGACACAGAGAGAGAGATTACAAGTAGGCAGAGAGGCAGGCAGAGAGAGTAGGAAGCAGGCTCCCTGCAGAGCAGAGAGCCCGATGCAGGCCTCGATCCCAGAACCCTGGGATCACGACCCAAGCCGAAGGCAGAGGCTTTAACCCACTGAGCCACCCAGGTGCCCGAGCCAAGTGTATTAGACCGAAGTCTCCACTTTCTCAAATGCCAAGCAACAAATCAGCAGATTAACTGGGAATACCATATCCTAGGAAAAATAGTAAGAGGTCTTTACCGGGTAGTCTAACAAGGCTCTCCTCATCCTTTTTTCATCCAAATGGAACCCTTCCCCTAGGGTGAATATCCTGGATGCCTGGCTGTGCTGTAGCCACATCTGCTAAAATTTGGGAACAGAGCCTGCTTCATTTGACCATGAGTCAAGTGGCAACCAGGCCAATTTATTATGACTAGGGAAGTTCTAAATTATGTATGTTTACTGAAATGACAAAGGAAATGTAATGTTCCTTTAAAAAATTTAACCATGTTGAAACTGTTTTTGCAAATAGGAAAAAGGTAGGTGTGTAAAATTAGAACATAGGAACTGGCAAAAGAATAAGTGGTTGTGTTACTTTAAAAAATTAACAGCATTGAGCTTAAAGGGTTATGCCATTTACATTTGAAAATAATACTAGATATAATATAGGTTAATTTGAAATCCCCTTTCTATCAGCTGCAAATAAGAAACCAAGTTAGTCTTAATTGTGTCTTGTTTAACTTGACCATTTAAATTAGAGATTCTTTGCTAATCTAGATGCCTTTATAGTTACCACATCTTTTCACATGGAACTTTTTTTTTTTTTTTTTTACTTCTTTGACCCATGGAATGTTTTCAAGTGGGCATTTTTATCTTTGGAAACGGTAAGAGTGATGCTGTAATTACACTTATGAGGCTCTGTGAATATTTGAGTCTCTACAGTGTTCAACACTGCAATATTTATATTTGTCATTCATGTACATGGGTATCAAACATTATTAGTTCATTTGTTGTAATATGAGAGAAAATGATACAGCTTGATTATAAGAGAGAATATAAACCTAATAGATATGAATAGTCCAAATTGATAGAAATATTAAGTTAAATTGCAGTAGAATTTAACTTCTCTGATTTGAATATGCTTTTTTAGTTTGACAACGAATTGTCCGGACAACAAAAGCTGTGTTGTTACACTTACAAGAGGCATTATATCAAAAATGTAATTATAAAGTTTATTAATGCCAATAATGACATATGTTCTTTTAAAATGTTAAAAGATGGGTTTTCTAATGTACATCAAAGACTTACAACAAGGGTGATTAGAATATATAAAACAAATATTATGCAGTTGAATTAAAAAATCCTCTATTCAATATCTTTTTCTTCAATGTTTCCCAGGCTGTTCTTCCCACTCCATTACGTTCTCCTGGCACATTCATTGCAGTGGCTACTTTTTAAACTCTGAAAAGATATTTTATTTATTTATTTTTAAAGATTTTATTTATTTATTTGACAGAGAGATACAGCGAGAGAGGGAACACCAGCAGGGGGAAGTGAGAGAGGGAGAAGCAGGCTTCCCGCTGAGCAGGGAGCCCGATTCAGGGCTCGATCCCAGGACCCTGGGATCATGACCAGAGCCAAAGGCAGACACTTAACTGACTGAGCCACCCAGGTGCCCCTGAAAAAAGGTTTAGATATGGACTCGACATCTACAATATGTTTCTTCTGTAACTCTTAAAATCCTACATTACCTCTTTGGATGGATATATATATATATATATATACACACACACACATATATATATATATATATGTATATATCTTTTCCTGCTCGTATATAGATATATATATATTTCCATATATATATATTTGGATGACATATATGTGATATATAAGAAACATATATATGTTTGTATATATGTAACTTATATATACACATATATTTTATATGTATATATAATATGTGTGTGTGTGTGTGTATATATACCCACAAATATATATGTTTATCCCTTACAACCTATCAAAATGCTATGTGAAATTTAATATATTAGGAAAAAAACCTTTAGGCTTTAATTGTTTTTCAACCTCAAAGCAAATAAACTAATGTAGAAAAGCTTCTTAAAATAATTTTTAGTAACTAAGTTAGTATTGGTTGTTGTAAAAATTCAAATAATAATAAAATGTTTAGGGAAAAAAAAAGTTCCCTTTCTTTAGGTCATACCCCTGGAGGTATATACTGTTATTAGTTTGCTGTATATACTTTTAGATATTTATTTATTTATTTATCTATTATTTTATTTACTTATTTGAGAGAGAGAGGAGAGAGAACATGAGCTGGGGGGAGGGGCGGAGGGAGAGGGAGAAGCAGACTCTTGGAAAGCCTGACATGGAGCTTGATCCCAAGACCCTGAGATTGTGACCTGTGCCAAAGTTAGAGGCCTAAGTGACTCAGCCAACCAGGCACCTCTATATTTTTAGATATTTAAAATTCATATTTTGATATTTAAATAAGCAAAATTATATATATATATACACACACTCTTATATGTTGTTTTGCAATTATTTTCATTATTTTTTAAGGGAAGTTAATGTCATGACATTTAGACTTACCTTATTCTTACTAAAAATATTGGTATTCTACTATAGACATACACAGCTATTAATTTATCTGATCTCCTTCTTTAAAAATGTTATTTATTTACATTTTTATTTATACTTTAAGTTTTTACTTTGCTATTACAAACTGTGCTACAGTATATATCTCAGGACATATAACAAGACATTTTTGGAAATACCTCAATTAAAATTGTTAAATTCTTATATTTTTAATGAGTATGTCTAGCTTTTATTTAATACATTTTCTATTACACATTAATAGATTTCCCAGTTCTGCTTCAAAAATGTTGCACAAATTAACACCACTACAAAGAGTATATGTAAGTGCCATTTCTCCCAAATTTGCAAGAATAATATATTAATAATGTATCTGTAAAATGAATCTGTAAAATAGGTATTTTCTCCAAGTGTATGCTTACTCTGCTTCATTTATTGTGTCTTTCCCCATACTAATTAAAACTTTTTTTTTCTGGTCAATTTAATTAATATCCTCCTTTTATCACTTTGGAGTTTTATATCACATTTTAGAGAGTGTTTTCCATTCCAAGATTATGAAAGTGTTTTCTTTTTTTTTATTTTTACTTATTTATTTGAGAGAGAGTGAGAGAGAGCATGAGAGAGGAGAAAGTCAGAGGGAGAAGCAGACTCCCCGCAGAGCTGGGACCTCCATGCAGGACTTGATCCCAGGACTCAGGGATCATAACCTGAGCCCAAGGCAGTCGCTTAACCAACTGAGCCACCCAGTTGCCCTGAAAGTGTTTTCTTAGTTCCAATTTTTGGAAGCAGAATATGAGTGGGGCTTCTAGTGAAGTGTTTTACTAGGGAAGATCTCTCTGAAAAAAACTTTTAAGGGCCTGAGAGAAGCAGGGTAGGGAAAGGGGAGAAGTTGAGTAAGCTGCGGATTCAGATGACAACCAGTTAATTCCACATGGAGTTCAGGAATGTGACTCATACCAAAAAGACTGTCTTACTTTAAGATGTGAGTAGAACCTTTGTCTTACTTTAAGATGTGAGTAGAACCTTTGCACCCCATCATCAGTGATTGTTTCCTGAGCTGGGGAGAAGCATAAATCCAAGGAACTCCTGAGCCAAGTGACATCATTCTCACAGAGAAGGGTAATTCTCCAGAGAAGACTGCCGCTAGTTCCCAAATCTGCTTCAAAAATGTTGCACTAATTAACACCACTACAAAGAGTATATGTGAGTGCCATTTCTCCCAAATTTGCAAGAATAATATATTAATAATGTATCTGTAAAATGTATCTGTAAAATAGGTATTTTTCTCCCAGTGTATAATTACTCTGCTTCATTTATTGTGTCTTTCCCCATACCAGTTAAAATGGCTGTGGACCATTAGCAACAGGCAGGGCAAGAAGTCACCAAAAATCTGAGCAGGGCACAAGCATCTTTCACTGCAAGTGCACCCCTGCCTTTTCTTCAGATAATTATATCGATTTGTAGATAGAGTTTTTTTTTTTTAAAGAAAGTTTGCCTTTTGAAACATTTTCATATGTGGCATGAGATATTGATATTTTCCTCAAAGATAATCAATTATACCAACAGCATCAATTAAATAATCCGTGATTTCCCCCACAAATTGAAAATATGGCATTTACCACATATCAGATTCTCACATACATGCAGAGCAGTTTTTAGATTCTAAATTGTGGTCTACTGATATATTTGTCATTACTGATCTTATCCCATATTGCCTTAATTATGTGGTTTTTAAGCTTTTAAGAAAAGTCCTGGGCGCCTGAGTGGCTCAGTGGGTTAAAGCCTCTGCTTTCGGCTCAGGTCATGATCTCAGCGTCTTGGGATCGAGGCCCGCATCGGGCTCTCTGCTCAGCAGGGAGCCTGCTTCCTCCCCTCTCTTTGCCTGCCTCTCTGCCTACTTGTGATTTCTCTCTCTGCGTCAAATAAATAAATAAAATCTTTTAAAAAAAAAAGAAAAGTCCCCCTACATTATTCTTTTTACTCACAAGTGGCTATTTTATCTTTATTCTTTTGGGATAATATGTATTGCAGTTGAAGTCTTTATTTAGATTAAATTTGATTTATTGTTCATGCTTAGGCTGGAAATAAATCACCAGGCAACAAGCAGAATTAAAATATAAAAAAATAGATGGCTAGTTACATGCATTGTTAGGACCAAATACCCAATCTCTGCACCATGCTGAAACCCCATGTGTTGTATTAATATTCCTGTTGAGAGCTGGAGAATTTTAGACCTCAGCAACAGTAATATACTATACTATGAGTCACAATCCAGGGCATAAGTAGTGATTCTCAGATGCCTCATGCCTCAAATAATTGTAGAAGTCTCCTATGAAATGATAATATGCACAAAAAGTATAAAGTACATGAGGCAGTCCATGATGGAAGCTACTCTATGCAGCAAGAACCTGGAGAATACATATCGAGGGAACTGAAATTCATAGAAAAATTCAATAGGCCCTATAAAATAAATATGTTTCAATATTCCAATAAAGAAAGAGGGGCACCTGGGTGGCTCAGTCAGTTGATCATCTGCCTTTGACTCAGGTCATGATCTCAGGGTCCTGAGATCGAGCCCCATGTCCGGCTCCCTGCTCAGTGGAGACCTGCTTCTCCCTCTCCTTCTGATACTACCCACCCCCAACTCATGCTCGCTCTCTCTTTCTCACTCTACCTCAAATAAGTAAATAAAATCTTAAAAAAAAAAAGAAAGAATGAATGAATCTCTATAAACAAGGTCATGGATATATAAAATAAAAAGATCTAAAAGAGAACAAGATAGAAATCATGAAGATTAAAGTTTTAATTACTGGGGAAAAGATTCAAATGATTATTTAAATATTGACCAGTCACAGCCAGAGAGGGATTATAAATTGGAAGAAGGGAGAAAGGAAAATAAAAGATGTATCATAGTCGGATATTTTTTAAAATCGCTATGTGACTGGAAATTTAAGAGATAGGGAAGATGGTGGGCAAAGCTCCAGTACTCCACTAGTATTTGTTCCAGAAGGATTACAGAAAGAGATGGGATGAGAGACAGTATTAAAAAGTTATAATGGTGGATGAATTTCCAGAAATAAGAAAAAACATGAGTTCTCAGATTAAAAAGTTTCACCTAGTGCAAGGAATGATGATATTTGTAAATCCATTCATAGTCAAATCACAGCGAAAATGAAGACATTAAAGATAAGGGGGAAATCCTGAAAGGTAACAGAAGGTCTGAATATCTACACAGGATGAATTATCAGGAAACATGCCCTTAGCAACCATAGGTGACAGACAGGTGACAGCAGGTGAACTTGCTAAGAAGGAAAATCTTTTTTTTTAAACATATGCAACCTAATTATAATTATGAAATAAAGATTATATTCAAAATAAAAGCAATTTATAAATTTTACAGCCCCCAAAACCTCAGTGAGAAAATATACTATGCCCCTCAGCTATAGAGACATAAATTTCAGAAAGGAATGGAAGGGAAAACAAAAAGGGAGAAACAAGGAAGGAAGGAAGGAATTAGTAAAAAGTAGTAAATCTAACTAAGCTATTACTATAAACAGCCGGGTCATATTAACAGTAATTCAGGGGTGCATTCAATAAAATAAACAATGGAAATGATATCAACATTCTTTGGAGGTATGTTTAAAAAGTAAAATGAAACTAAAACAATAACAAAGACTTTTGTGTGGCATTTAGTGGTAAGTGTGATAAAGCCCTTGCCTAATTTGAGAAGAGGCTAGAGATAATCTCTAAATTAGGCTATGTTAGAATATATAAATTTAAACATCTGTGTTAACATAGTAAGACGTGCTAGTAAAAAAAAAATCAGACACAAAATTTATTATATCTATCCAGTAGGAGACAATGAGAGAAATGGAAACAAAACAAAACAAACCAATGCAACAAATAATAATCTCAAAAGCAAAGAAAAAGCATAGCAAATAAAAGCCACAAAATATGATGACAGAAATACATCAAAGAAATCAGAAGTCAAAATAAGAAAAATGGCTCAAACTTGCCAATTAGGAACCATTCAATGGTGGGGGAAGAGTATCACTTATTCCTCACTCCTGATGTTTCCTTCTCTTTGAAAAGACATTCATTAGTGTTACACTACGGGTTCTCTCCATCCCTCTGTGCATTTGGGGCTTTTGAATCTGTGGTCTGGAAGTTTGCAATTCAGCCCTGTCTTTTCTCTGACTTTGTGATCCTGCATCCTTAGGGTTTCTGTTTTCTGGTCTTTTGCTCCATACTGAAGTTATATAAAGGTGTGAACTGTTAAAGGATAAACTGAGGCATCTTACACATTTTAAGAGTTTATTCGAACAAAAATCAATTGGAATTTGGTGGTGCCCAAATTGAAGTGGTTAGGAGGATTCCACCAATGGGAACCAAGAGAGGAAAGACTTTGATAAAGACAAGGCAGGACAAAAAGCAAAGAAATTATTTGATTGGCTGTAGTTTGAACATTTGCCTGATTTGGAAAGGCCTAGGTGACTGTTTTTGATTGGTTGTCCCTAGGTTTGGATTTCTTAACCCTGAGGTTTAGGTTTTCATTTGCTTTTTTAGGCAAGCTGCTAAGGTATTAAAACCACGTCAGTCTAGTCATCTTCTTGCTTTGTTAATATAATGGAACAGGAAGACCTGTAGTCGTCCAGAACTATCTGGGGTTGGGTAGATATGATGGTTCAACCCTGAGGTTTGGTATTATGAACCTCATTGTCAATAAACGCCAGCACCATATTGCTAATATCAGCATTAGAGACAATAAATATTTTCATATTTATTTACCTTTTGATATTTTTGTTTCTAATCTCACTGATTTTCCTTTGTCTCAATATCAAGGCAATAAGATAAATCAGAATTTAAATTATTAATAACCCTAATTATTGTAATATTTAGTATTAAATTAGTGTTATAATATATACATTTTTGCTGTTAGAAAAATTTCCTTCAAGTTTAAGCGAATTTCATTCACTTTACCTTTCTGTTAAATATATTTTGCCAACTCTCATTCTGAGTCTCTTTTTTTGGACCAGGAATATTAGGACAAACTTAATATAAACTGCTTTGCAATTGAAAGAGGTCACATGATAGATATTTATGGGATGAGATGGGTATCCTGGGGTGCTTGTGACTTTTTCAAAAGCTGTTTACTTTCTAATATACAAAGAAACTATTTTGTCTTTTAAATACCACATTATCTTTTGAGAATGGGGCATAGTTCATTCTAAAAAAAATACCACCAACTTTAAATAATGGCAGTAGTTTACAAAAAAGACAAGCGAAAGCAAACCCCCATAATTTAGTTTTTCTGCATGTGGAACATATGGTCAAATTTATTGGAAATTAAAAGGGAAACATCTGAATTTGGCTGCATATTATGAGAAATTTTACACTATACTTATTGGTTGGCTGAATTCACTACTTGTCAACTCTAATTTATCCTAAAAAAGTCACCTTGCCAAATGCCTGTGTTTCCTTGTGCCCACATTAAGTAATGCATTTCTAACAACAGGCATTGCAATTCGATCAGTTCATACATGCGTTATTGATGATAAATGCATTTGTATATTCTTTATTCTGTTTTGCTTGTACTGTATTCCTTTTGTCTGACTTTGTATGAGTATCATAAATGTGAATTGATTCTGGGGAAACCTTGGGTTAATCATATTTTAAGTTATCAAAAAGTAACAGTATACACCAGAAGTATAGCATTGCATTTAATAGTGGAAATTTTTTAGTGAGACATTGATAGTAGATTTGGCAGCTGAATGATGTATTTCTGGAAATAGGAAGATGTCCTAGAAGTAACTTGTGGCTGTTCCTAAAGATTTATTAAAACTAAGCTGACACTTGCATCATTGATGGAGGTAATTTCAAAGCTCTTGAAATTCTACTGACCCTAAGATAATGAAACCACCACCTTATACACATTTGTATTCTGTGGCATGTAGTGTGGTTAGTGGTATGGAATGTGAAATGCTATCATTATCTTCCAGAAGAATTCACAAAAGTAACTGAGGGCAAATGCACTGACTAAGAGACACTGCAAAGAAAGGTAGATACAGTGCTGAGTACCTGATGAGTGGTTACGTATAAAAACAAACAATAATGATAGGGGATTATTTAGGCAGTTAATAAATCATGAGGCTCGGTGATGCACATAGCCCCATAACCAACACAGCTTTCTTAAAAAGTGTTTCCTTTATCGTGTATCACAGCAGAGAATTTATATTATGCCCTAAAACAAATCAAATCCAGTGCATATGAAAAGTACCATGAAATGTATTTAGAAGAGCCTTGCTGAGGCGAAGATATGTGCATATTTATGACACGAACTGCCATGGGCTCCACAAATGAAAGCTCTGCTTATAATCCAAATAACATTTCTAACAGTATTTTCAGATAAGGAGAACGTGTGTTAAACTCTGCTCAGAAGCTTCAAATCTTTAGGCTCATTCAAAATGCGGATTGTGCATATGAAATAGGATGATTGCTTTATATTGAAATTCAGCAGAAATATTAATGAAAATCTATGGGGATGGCTAACATTCAACTGCTTTCAGAGATTCAGCACTAAACTATGATTTATTAATCACATATTCATGGAAATAGTTTATAACACTCTTCTAGTCCTTCCCTTCCAATACTGATATTCACCAGGTAAAAAGATTGGCTTTCTTTCTTTTTTCTTTTAAGGCTTTTTAAAAAGATTTTATTTTTAAGTAATCTGTATGTGGGGCTTGAATTTACAACCGTGAGATTAAGAGTTGCATGCTCCACTGACTAAGCCAGCCAGGGGCCCCAAAAAGATTAGCTTTCAAAAAAAAGAAAAAGAAAAAAAGAAAGTGCGAGACAAGTGGATTATAGGGGGGGGTTAGGAAGATGTATAGACATAAAAGATATAAAGCATAGATGATCCTGGTACACGGTTCAAGGTAAAGATGTGAAAAGCCGCCACCTGCAGAATTTCACTTTTCCTTTGGTAACATCATCACCATAGATTTTAGGTATAACACTTTTGTGTTCCCCTGGTTAGATCCCTCCCCCACTGCCCAGGAGGGAGACTGTAAACCCATTTCCCTAGAATCGTCTCCTATTTCGCCACCCTTCCCCATTTTCAGTTGATGGTTTCATCTTTAAATTCACAAAGATAAGAATTGCCTAATTACCTCTCAGCATTTTACACAATAGCTGAATTCATAACCATTTTCCTTCTTCTCCTCAATGGAAATTATGTGTCTCTAGTCTTGTAGGTGCAGTCCCACCTCTTTCCCATTGCTTCGTTCATGATTTTCTATTCACTTCTCTTTACCTCTGGACTCCTTTTCTTTGTACCATTGACCATTCATTCTGTTTGAATTTTTTCCTAACTCATGGCTTATTTCCATTAATATTTAAGCTTTGAGAAGTCTACCAGATATTTTGTTTTTGAAAAGCCTTGCTGTGAGGTCATACTCCTCCTGCTTGTACCTCTGTCTCCTGCTATCTGATACTCTTATCCATTAAAACTATTTTCCCCAATGTATCCTTTTTTTTTTTAAGATTTTATTTATTTATTTGACACAGAGAGAGAGATCAGATCACAAGTAGGCAGAGAGGCAGGAGGAAGCAGGCTCCCTGCTGAGCAGAGAGCCCGATGCGGGCCTCGATCCCAGGACCCTGAGATCATGGCCTGAGCCGAAAGCAGAGGCTTTAACCCACTGAGCCACCCAGGCGCCCCCAATGTATCCTTTTAAGAGAAATTCTATTTATATCTCTGCTTCTTCCTTCAAATGGTGCCTTTCCTTTCCTTTCGGATACTACAAAGTCTTTCTCTTTTTTTTTCTCTTTTTCAGTAGCAAGATTTCTCAACTCTCGTACTACTGACATTTTGGACTAGAGAAGACTGCTGTGGGTGTTGTCCTGTGCACTGTGGAGGTTTAGTAACAATCTTAGCCCATTCCTGGATTCTGCCAACTAGATTCTAATAGCACGCTTCACCCCATCCCTCTCCTCAGTTGTGACAATAAAAATGACTCCCGACATTGACAAATAGCCCTTTGGGGCCGGGGGGAGACAGTACTGCCGCCAGTTGAGAACCACTGGTCTACAGTGACTCATATTTCCTCTCTCTCTGTCTCTTACTTCTCTTACTAGTTAAATGTTGATGTTCCTTAGGTTCTACTCTAACACTCTGATAACTTCCTGTATTATGTATATGCTTCTGTCTTACCGATATATATTCCATATTAGAATGCTCCTTGAGTCCGATAAATTGTCATCTACAGAGCTACAGGACATCTCACAAATGCCTCAAACTCACAATTTATGAAACTGAATAAATCATTTCTCACAATTACTTCCCCTAGCCTGAATATTCTCCTATCTTCTGAAGGTAAAAGAACTGTCCATCTAATTTCCAAGGCAGAAATATGGAAATCATCTTTGACTCCCCCCTCACCCAAATGTCATGTACCACATAAACAAAATCTCAAAACAGAACGGTGTCTCATTTGCACCATTATTTTCCCATTTCAGAACACCATCATTTCCAATATACATTACTGTAATATGTCTGTGGTCTGTTCCAGATTGGGCTCTCTTGAATGTGTTTACCACACTGCTGTAAAATGAAAAATAAAATAAAAACCTGATCTTGGGGCGCCTGGGTGGCTCAGTGGGTTAAAGCCTCTGCCTTCGGCTCAGGTCATGATCCCAGGGTCCTGGGATCGAGGCCCACATCGGGCTCNGGGAGCCTGCTTCCTCCTCTCTCCTCTCTCTCTGCCTGCCTCTCTGCCTACTTGTAATCTCTCTCTCTGTGTCAAATGAATAAATAAAATCTTTAAAAAAAAAAAAAAAAACCTGATCTTGGAGCTCCCTTGCTTCAAATACCTATGGTTGCCTATTATACTAAAGGGAAAAAAAATACCACAAATGTTCCTTAACATTTTTGCTGCCACATGCTTCTTAATGATCTGACTCCTATTGTAGCCTCAATCCCATGTCTTGTCATTCTTACCCATACTGAATTACTTCCGCTTTCCTAGAATGTATTATTCCATTCTATTTTTAGGTCTTTGCATATACTAATTTTTTCCCTCCTTGGAATACTTGTATTTCATGACTTGCATCACTTGCTGATCAGTCCTAAGCTATCAGAGTGCTTATTTAGGAATCCCCTCTTCTCTTTAGACTTTAATGATACCCTTATCCTTAATATTTTCATGAAATACTGTAGGCAACCACATATCACACTTTACTGAGATTGTGTGTTTACATGTGCCTATGTCCCCAGGTGGGCACAAAGTAGCTTGAAGCTAAAGGCAGTGTGTTAGTCACCACTGTATCCATAGTGACTTGTATAATGCCTGGTACATAGTTAATTTAATGTCCAGTATTTATCTGTTGAATGAACAGTAAATGCATGACTAAACTAAACCTTATCCCATGTATAACATTTCTAGTGTTTTACTAAATCCCACTATTGCTTCCAGTAGTTGATCTATTTCTCTCTTTTCCGAATTTTTTAAAATACTTGTTATTTACTCATTCAGTGGGCACTTGCTGATTACTTAGAATAATGTTTGCTGTGCTAAGCCCCAGTAGTACACTGAAGCCTCTACTCGTGGGGAAATAAGTGATATTAGTGGAATATGAAAGTGCCAGAAGAGGATGAGTACCAGCTCTGTAAGAGTCTTTATCAGCAGCAGCTAAGATATTTGGGAAGTGGGGTTGGTGAGGAAAGAGGACAGGTGGCAAGAGATCACTCCAGGATGAAAAAAAAAATAGATTGAGGCATAATTGTTACGTGTGGGTTTTACAAGTAACAAAAAAAAAAAAAAAGAGGAGGAGGAAGAGTCTTACAGACAGTCCCATAACACAATATCAATCAATATTTCTCTTATCTATCACATACTTTGTTCTCACCACTACGGGTGGGCCCATGAGAAACCCCATATTGGCCCACATGGTCTCATAATAGTAATAGGGTTTCCCTGGGGCTCAAGTGAGACCTGCAGGTACAGGCTCTAACAGGTGATGCTACTCAAGCTCTGATTTAAGAAAGATGGAGGTAGTAGAAAATGGTTCAGCACAGCTGGTAAAACTTGAGGAAGTCCTGATATACAAGTGCTTGATTAAATGCTGTCTAGAGATCAGTTTCTAGTAGATAGGTTATAAAAGGAGAAACAGAAACAAATAAAAAAGAAAATGCAATAGCCTCAGGAATAAAACTGGAATAATATCAAAAGTGCATGGGACAGAAAGTAAGAGCTAGATCTTTAACCTAACAAGAGTGACCAATTGTGGGCGCCTGGGTGGCTCAGTGGGTTAAAGCCTCTGTTTTCGGCTCAGGTCATGATCTCAGGGTCCTGGGATCGAGGCCCGCATCGGGCTCTCTGCTCAGCAGGGAGCCTACTTCCCCCTCTCTCTCTGCCTGCCTCTCTGCCTCCTTGTGATCTCTCTCCCTCTGTGAAATAAATAAAAATCTTTAAAAAAAAAAAAAAAGAATGACCAATTGTATAATGTAGAAAGTAGGTACATTTCCAAAGGAACTCCAGATATGGAAAGGTCACTGTCAAAATAGTTAGAAATAAGTGCAGAAAAATTCTTCATAGAGGGCAGTGAAATCTTTTTAATGGTGGCCCTCAGTCTCTTTAGGTGATACAGTTGGACAGTTATTAGTCAACTTAACATCAAATCTCCTTTATTCTCCAGTGCAGTATGACACAGTGTGTGACCTTGGGCAAAGTAATTAAATACTCTCAGCCTCAGTTTCCTCACGTGTAAAATGTGGATATGCCTGTCATAGAGATGATGTCAGTTTCAAGCACTAACATTAAGTTTTGGATATAATTATTCAATCACATGAATTGTTAGACTTTTATCAACATGAAATGTGATATGAAAAATAATCCACAGTAAAGTCCAAGGTTATAATGTGATCTTCATCAAATTTAAAAATAGGCTAAAACTCTTTTCTGGCAGTTTATCTTTGTATTACCTTTTAGGTATAGCTAAAATAAAAATTACTAGAAATTGGAATCTAGTATCTGGGTAGCTAAAATAGGCTGTAGCAATCTCAGAGCATTGGACAGTATGACAAACCTATACATTTCAAGGATTCATAGTAGTCTTATGAGGAACACTATTAAATATATCACAAGCTATATAAAAATAACATATTTTCTTTTGAAGCTATTGACGAAATAAATCTTCTACTGGCTATGAAAGAATAACCAAAATGTTATAGCTCAATTAGCAAAAATTGAAGGTCTTTTGTTAAATGGTCTCCTTTCATTCATCTTATATTTAGTACATTTTCATGTTTCATAAATAGGCAAAAGTGGATTATTATAAATTCCACTTTTTTCTAACAGTATAAGAATGGTCTTAACCTTTCCCTCATCTTGATTAAACTTTACATAGTCTTTCTCCTGACTTAGGCCTCTGACCTCCCTTTTCTTAGAGCATTTACTTTAAAAAATTTAATTACAAATTCTTTCTCTGTTCCCTTTAGATGTAAATCTTCTCCTAGCCTTTTGCCAGTTTTAGGACAGACCCATGTTTTCCTCAAGGATCTGGGAGCCATCCCTTTGAAATGTAACCACAGAAAATGATAGTGTCCCTCCGTCCCAGACTCTGTGGAAGGATAGGCATCTAACTTAATAAGCTACAGTTAGCAAACACTGGTAGTCTAATCATATTTATCAATCTCCCCTACACACGTCCTCTAATACTTTTCTACCGGCTCACCTCCAGGCCTAAAAATTCCCTCTTCCCTGCCCCCAACACCTTTTGTTTCAGGAGAGTTGAATTCTATTTCTCTCTCTTATTGCAATAGTCCACAATAAAGTCTTCCTTGCCTGTTTAACTCTAACTGTTGCAATTTTTCTTTGACAACTGAGAATCATAAATTCTTGACATATTCAAAGATGATTCAACAAAAGTCAATACTGGAATGTAATGGATGGGATATGCTATTTAACGTTTTGTTGTCTACGTTAAGGATTTGGGTTATAAACTGAACTGTAATAGAACCATCTTCAGAACTGATTCTTGTGTATATCCCAATAAGTGAGCATTAAATTTTAGATTCTTAGGTAATATGTAAGATCAATGAAAATCATAACTTTTGGGGCACCTGGGTGGCTCAGTGGGATAAAGCCTCTGCCCTTCGGTTCAGGTCATGATCTCAGGGTCCTGGGATCGAGGCCCACATCGGGCTCTCTGCTCGGCAGGGAGCCTGCATCCTCCTCTCTCTCTGCCTGCCTCTCTGCCTACTTGTGATCTGATCTCTCTCTGTGTGTGTCAAATAAGTAAATAAAATCTTTAAAAAAAAAAGAAAATCATAACTTTTGGTCTATTTTTCCATCTCTCAAGATATGGTTATTCGTGATATTGTTTGAACCATCAGGAAATAAAATCTAAAACTGATTTCTTATCCTGCTTCCAAGCAATTGATGTTCTATTCATAAAGGTAAGATTATCTGTTTAAAAATGCATTAACTTTCACATAACCTCAATATGTTTACCAAAATTCATTTTAAATTTATATTAGAGCTGTGAAAGCTTTGAGATTGCTGCCTAACAAATTATACACAGAAGTATTCAAAATGGCTCACTTCTGTGTTTCAATCCAAAGGGTTGTTACCAGAAAACTCACATGTAGTTGAAATTTGATTAGATTTCCATCTGTCAGGTAAATATATTTTAAGAATCCAGTTTTAATAATACCAAAATATAATTTTAACCTACCATCAGAAATTAACATAGTGCAGGGAAGCCTGCATTGGATCATTTCAGTAGCTTTTACATAATTCTACACTTGATAGTTTCCAAGCCACAAAACATGAACTAACCCTATATATGTTAGAAAACAACTTGTCCAACAAAAGAAAAACAAACCTAATGGCTATTTCTTCACCTTTCTGCCAATATTTTCAGTATTTAGTTATCTAAATGTTAACCGTAGGTCATTGATTTATTAACCTATCTTCATATACTGGTAGTTTATGGCCTGGAGTATTCATTTTCCTATACATCGCCAAAAGTCACTGACTTGTGTATCATGAGGAATCGAGCACAGTTAAAACACTGGTTTGTCAATAATTGTGCATTGAAATGTGGAACTATTCTTATGTAGAATAATTTTCAGGAAATATAAGCTTAGGTCATATAAATCTCTTCATTAAAATGAAAACTAGAAATAAATAATGTGAAGGGAACATAATAATAATAAAAGAATATTTTTACCATGATTTACTAGTCCATGTGGATAAAACTTGAATATTACAAGATGAATGTGTTCCTGAGAATTATTTGACATGATGAACATTTTTTTAAAAAATTAACTGTATTTTAAAAGCAATAAGGTAGTGCTCTACATAAAGGCAGTGATTATGAAACATTTGGAAAGCAAGAACACGTCTAGTAATGGAAAATATCACAGCTAAAATTATTCGGTTTGAGTTAAAGATGAAGAGTAAGTCGAGAGTGAGGCATTTAGGTTCAAAATCCATGGCATATGTACAGCATGATGGAAGGATACCATGGGGGTAGGGGAAATACTTAGTGCTCCCATTGACCTAGGAATAATGTGTATCAGCAATATGACACTTTTGCAAAAATTCAAGGAAAAAAATAAAAAGACATGTTGAATCTTAAACTACATTGATTAAGGATTAAAGAAAGTCACAACCCCTACACTCTTTCCAGTGTGGACTATGTCTGATGATGGTAGTAATTTCATGTGGTCATAAGTGCAACATTTCCAGAGTGATTATGAGTCTTGAAAGCCCAGAAAGCTGCTATATCCCAATAATTTAAATTTGTATATTTAGCCTAAACCTAAAGAGACCAGAAAGATGTTAGAATAGGAAACTGTCTTTGAAAAGGTTTGCCAGAGAAAATACAGAATTCCAAGTCAAATTTGAATTTTAGAAAAACAGTGAATAATTTTGTAGTTATTATAAGCTGCCCAACACTGCATGTGAAAAATGCATGGGGCATATTTATGGTAAAAAGTTATTTGTTATCTGAAATTCACATTTAAATGTGTATCTTTTATTTTTATTTGCTAATTTAGCTTCTCTATATTTTGAAAGACCTTCATGTGAAGAAATAGGTTTGACTTATTCTATATAATTTCAATAATAGGCATTATATGAAGATATGTTTAGGCTAAATATACACTAAAATGTACAAGATTCACAAACCGGGAAAACAACCATGACAAATAAGCAAACAACAAAACAGAGATTTCAACTTTGAAAATGTTCAAGCACTGATTATCAATGGCAGCATAGAAAAGATTCTCCTTCTGATACAGTATTGACTCAGATGATGAACCCTAGAGGCTCTTGTATTTAAGATTCTATAAAGTTTGGAATGTATCGGATTTGATAATCAACCCTATTTACTAACATCATTCAGGTGCTAGTCACTTTTCAAGTGTTTTCTATAAATTTCACATGATATAACTCACAAGTTTTAACATAAATAAAATAGCTCTGTATGAAAATAGAAATAATACTTATTGTGGAATTCAAATGTTGTATCCCTCACTCAGTAAACTTTCATTCTAAAAGATGTCCCTTACCACTTTAAAGCAATGATACCACATATGATGTCCCACTTGAACACTCCTCTACACTAAGGTCCTTAAACAATGTTGTAAAGAAGTTTTTTTCTTCCAGATATACATAAATTCCATCCTTGAGGATTATTTGCTTTGCTTAAAATAGCCTTAGATTTAATAGGTAAACATAGGAATGATATATTCTACATAAAACAAAAAATTGTTGCAAAATTAAAATAATATATTTTTAATTCTCATAATAAAATCATAAAATTATAGTGATTTGAGTGACATGATTATTTTCTAGGGAAAAATGAAAGTCTTTTAAGTATTAAAGAATGGGTTTTGTTATAAGATGGGTGTATTTTTAAAACGAAAGCCCGGATTGGAGAGAGCCTAACTGAAGGAGCAACCAAGTATATAAGAAATGAATAACAGTAGGAATAAGTTATTTAGTATCTATAAAAGAATGATTAAATATGCATGTGATATTTAGAGGAAAAGTGTTTGTGGAGATTGAAGGAAGTGGTGCCTTAAATCCTAATACCATTTTATTTTTCATTGCACTAGGTAATTGTGCCCCACTTCAATTATATTGAGTATTATTTCACAACATGTATTATAGCACTTTATACTTGAAAAGCACTTTGCAATCATTTGCTAATGAAAACTATTTATAAAAATTATTCCTTTTTCTTCAGTTGTCATGTTGAGTAATAAAAGCTTGAAATTTCTTATGAAAGAAACAAAACAAAACCGAAAAAAGATCCTAAAAGCTAATACTCAAGAAGAAAACCGTATCTTGCAATGGAAAACAAGGAATAAAAACTTTCTTGAATAAAATTAGTTCCAATTAAATTTTTTTAAAAAAAGATATGTTTCTTCTTGTCTAGCTATAGATGATGTAGTTAAGGAGATAGAAAAGGAGTCAAAGGACATGGGAAAAATGAGATGGAATTGATAGGTTTTAGTTTGGAGCATTAGGGAACATTTAGAAGCTTCGTTTGAAGGGAAACTTGAATGAAAAGATATTTTCAACGAGTAGAGATGGAGGAAAGATGGAGGAAATAAGGGAGTGTGGCTGAAACATAGACATAGAGATGTAAAAGGAGCGGAAGTGGGGTCTTAGGTATCCTCAGTAGGTTAATGACAACACCTGTGGAGACAGAGGGAACCACACCGGTGCCTGAATGACTACTTCTGTTTCTAGGTTATGGTCTTCTCTGAGTGTTTCTTTCCACGCTGGGCTAGAATTACAGCGAAGGTGAAAGAGGACTTGAGACATTCCCACCAACCAGAAAGCCATAGTGCACTAAAGGTAACTGGTATGTGTTTAAGCACCTTGTAGGTGGCCAACAGCTAATCTAGCGGAGACAGAGGGATAAAAGAATTAAAAGTATTTAATGCTGGAGGAATGAGAAGTATTTGGTAAATGTGACTGGAAATATTGAGAATATAACATGAATTAATTTATTCTTTTGAACATGGAGCAATTATATTGTTCAATGCATGAGCAAAACACCTGCAGAAAAATATTGAGTTATCTGGTGATATCAAATTTCACCTCAAGGCTTTACTTTATACATCTTTTCATTCTGACCAAATGTAAACAAATTCTTTTTAGAATTACTAACATAAATTTCATTTGACATATAAATAATTGTTGGTACATTCCTCTATCGATATGAATTCCACAAAACACTAATCTCATGATATAGTTATGACCAACATTTTATGAGGTCAAATAATTTTTGTAAACATTAACCTCAAAGGGGGTGTAGAGAACCGCTATAAACATTGACATCTTAAGGATTCTCAGAAATTTAGAGTAAAAAGAACTGTTTATTTTAATCCAGCATTTCTAAAACATATATAAACAAGAAATCTTATTTTTAAGATAACTAACATTTATTAATATTCCATGGAACTGCTGTTCCTCTAAACAGAATTTGTGAAACACCGGTAAATTGAATTCAGGTGCTTCAGTCTAATGTTTATGAAACTAAACATTGTAGGTTTCAGTCCCTCTATGTCTATGGGAAATATCACCACAATTAAAAATAACCAAAAACAATGGCTCACCCATAGAAAATAAACAAATCGCCTCCGAGGAATACTTTTCTTTAGAAAATAATGTATCCCAAACAGTCTCTTACATAATTGTTACTTTTTAAAGAGTAGGAGATAATGTATCTAGGTCATTTCAACTCCCCAACTTCTGGCCCTGTCAATGTTTTGAACTCATCAGAGAAGAAAAGGCACTAACAAAAAGAGAGAGAGAGAATGAACAAATGAAAGGATGAAGGCTCAAAATATAAGGCAATGGGAAGAGTAATCAGAAACTGATATGGTTTTGCCTGAAAGTGAGCAAGTAAATTCATCTACTCGTCAGGCATTCACTAGGGAACATGTGGTGGTCTACCGCTACTCAGAATGAGATGGAAAAACAAGATACTGATCAGGAGAGGGAAAAGTGAAGAGCAAAAATGAAAAGGGGTTTAGATTCTTGACCAAATGCTTGGGAACAGCTGTCTTTTATTTCATTACAACAGGTGGTAAAGAAATAGGATATTCACATGAAGCATTAATTGGTGAAAAAAAATCTTTAAAGGCTAGAGCAGAGTCTTGCTTAAGAAAAAAGCTATTTAAATTTTGCAAATGGTTTAAATGTAACTCAACTACAGCCATAGAAAGAAAACATTTTAAACAGCGTAATCCTCAACTAATCCCTGACAATTCTCTGAATTAGGTAGAAAGGAATTTGTATCTGAGGACAAGAGAAACCACAGAGAGAGAGTCTAGCAGAGAGTGGACAAATATCACTAATGACCAGAAGGGATTGACTGTGCTTTATTCATACCCAGCAGAATAAAAAATCAATTCAACGTTTCACCAGAAAGCACAGGAGCTTTTTCACGCAGTAGAAAAGTAATCAGAAACGTGGGTTCCCAGGAGCATTTAGGCATCACAGGTCTATAGAATGTGCAAACAATTGTAAAATGTGGGAGACTGGAATTGAGAGAATTATAAAAGCAGGGAAAAACAGCAAATGGCGTATCACAGAAGGGGTCTTAAACTGATTGCTAAAATTTCCCCCAAGTAATTGCAGCACTAGTGCAATACAGTCAAAACTTCAAAACTTATCAATGATTTTGTTGACAAAGCAAATAGCAACTATTTTCTCTTAAACTAATTGGAAGAAGCCAGGAAGAAAATGTAGTACAGGTAATCGGACCAAGAATCACACTGTTGAAGCTAGAAAGAACCTCAACGATAAATACTAACAAGTGGGCAGACAGTTGATACTTTTTCTCTAAGCATCGGCCTGAACTGACTGAACTGAACATGGACACACACATAAGTAGTTCACGTGATTCTATGCACTTCAGTGTTCTTTATAAAACAAGAGGTTCCCATGAGATGGATTCCAGATTTCTCTTCAGCAAAAACTTTCTGCACTCAAGGGTTGAACGTGCTGCTCACTTGTTTTGCTCTGAAATCCACGGATTCATTGCCTATTTATTGAGTGCCTTCTATGTGTGAGGCACTGTGTTTGATTTGAGGGACACTGAACTGAGCAATGAAGAGTTCATGCCTTTATGAAGCTCAAAGTCTGTTTCATATGGAGGTACTAACAGTTGGGTATCTTCTCTCTCTTTCCCTTCTTGTTGAAAATGATCACTAAAGAATATGGTCATTTGTATACCCTTTTGTTGTGTTTCACCTGTTACTGTATATATAGATTGACTTCTGCCTCCTGCCCCAGGAAATATTAACATCTAAACAAAGAGTTGGTTATCTATGTATAGTACCTGAGCACATTGAAACTTAATACATGAAGTTTGTTGATGATACTAAGAGAAGTGATATTGTTTTAGCATAGGGATTAAAATTACACGTTTTCGAGTCACAGAGTATTGAAAAAAAAAAACACTGGGGCACCTGGGTGGCACTTGATTTTGACTCAGGTCATGATATCAGGGTCCTTTTATTTTTTTTTTAAAGATTTTATTTATTTATTTGACAGAGAGAGAGAGAGAGAGAGAGATCACAAGTATGCAGAGAGGCAGGCAGGGGAGAGGGGGAAGCAGTCTCCCTGCTGAGCAGAGAGCATAATGCAATGTGGGGCTCAATCCCAGGACCCTGAGATCATGACCTGAGCTGAAGGCAGAGGCTTACCCCACTGAGCCACCCAGGCGCCCCAATGATCTCAGGGTTTTGAGATTGAGCCCCAAGTTGGGCTCCACACTTAGTGGGGAGTCTGCCTAAGAATCTCTCTCTCCCTTTTCCTCTGCCCCTCCCCAACTCTCTCTCTCTCTTCCTGTGTCTCTCTAAAATAAATCTTTAAAGGGGAAAAAAAAAGAACACTGTTTCTACCTTTAAAAAATAATTGCTGGGGCACCTGGGTGGCTCAGTCAATTAAGCATCTTCCTTTGGCTCAGGTCATGATCACAGGGTCGTGGGATCAAGTCCTGCATCAGGTTCCGCACTTTGCAGGATGCCTACTTCTTTCTCTCCCACTTCCCCTGCTTGTGTTCCCTCTCTCACTGTATCTCTCTGCCAAATAAATAAATAAAATCTTTTAAAAAATTAAAAAATAAAAAAATAACTGCTAACATTTATTGATTGCTTATTATATGCACATTATTCTGGTTATCTATTCCTATCTAATAAACAATTTCAAAACTTATTAGCTCAAAGCAACAGCATTTATTTTGTCCAGCAATCTGCAATTTGGGCAGTGCTCAGCAGACAGAGCTTGTCTTCTGCTCCATTCAGGGTCATCTGGTGCCATTCAAAGTCTGGAGTCTAGAATCATCTGAACTTTTGTTCACTTATATACCTGAAGGTTGATGCTGGCTGACATCTGGCTATAGCTACGGACATTGGAAAGAAAACCTTCTCATGGCATGGGCTTCCTCACAAAACAGAAGTTTGATTCCAACCATCCCAAGTGAGAGATTCAGGCAGAAGACTTATCAAGCATTTATGAGAGCCTCAGAAATCAGACGACATCCCTACTGATGTCATCTATTGGCCAATGCATTGACAAAGCCTACTCAATTTCAAGTGAAGGGGAAATCGAATTCTCATCTTGATGGAGGAGTGACAGGTTCTGGAAGAATGTATGGACCAGAAATGTTCTAGTGTCTTCTTTCAGAAAACACAATCTGCCACAGTCCTATGTCACTTTCCTGTAATATGAAAAATATACTTCCCACCTGCCCGATACCCTCCCCCACCCAGTGCCAAAATCTCATCATATTATGGCATCAGGCACAAACTCCAGATCCAGGATCTCTTCATCAAAATAAAATCCAGTTGTGGAAGAAGCTCCTTGGTGCAGTTGCTCATGTTCAGTATTGATCTGAAGAGCTGTGAACTAAAGAGGCAAGTTCTCTGCCTCCCACTCCCCGCCCTAAATACAATGGTGGGGCAGACTTTTAAAAAAGAGGCAAACAGGAGGCACACCATAAATCTGGCATCAAGCTTGGCACTAGTTTTTATTTCCTTTATTAGGACTCAATCCTGCCGCTTGACAGTGAATTTCCAGGGCCCTTGTTTCCACTCTGCATTACCCTGTCTTTTCCAGAAGAAATTGCCTGTATTTGCTGCTGCTCAGACTTTTTTTTTTTTTTTGCCTGTTTTCCACTCAGTAGTTCAGAGAACCAAAAGGTTTTTTTTTTGTTGTTGTTGTTGTTGTTGTTTTAGATTTGGTACTTCCTCTACCTTTTTAATCCAAGTTTGTGGTGTATCTACCAATAAAATTCTCTTAAAATTGTGTGAATTCCCTATGAATTTTATTGGAGTTCACATCATTAGACAAAAGTCTACTCATAAGTCTCTTATCTAAGAAGATTGTTAAAGACACTGTAATGACAATTTTATGGATGAATCTGAATATGCATAGTCAGGTTTTATTTACCATGGTCAGATTTTAAAAGTAAACTTGGAGCAATAAACTAGCACTAGACTTAACAGTATAATTGTTGCAGAAAAATAAGTTTTCAATTATAGATATGAAATATGTGAACTACACATGAGAATGATAAATCTTACCTCTCATTATGATTTATAATGTTGACAGGGGATCCATAATCAAATTTTGTGGCTTTATATATTTTTCCCTACGTATCCAAATAATACTTCAAGAATATTAGTTGGACTCATGAATATTAAGTATTCTTGTGGTTTAATAGGGGGCATCCGTGGTGCATATCTTGTTTCCGCCTCTTGATCTATTGTCTATTATTGTCAACCCTGCTTTGTGTCTGGGGGAGCTGATTCAGTGAACTGCGTTAACAGGGCTCTTGTTCTCCTTCTCTAGATTTGACTTAAGTATATGGGGGCACCAGGGAGAAATATGACAAGAAGGAGAAGTCCTGTATTTATTTTCCTGTGGCCTCTCTGCCAGGTCTCTGTAGATTGACTGTATACATCTTACAACACTACTCAGCACCTTCTGAAGGCCTTCTCCATACAGCAACGTTCCTGGAATTTGGGTTAACTTCCCCCTCCCCTGGCTTCTCATGTCCTAGCAAAGGTTTGGGCTCTTAATATTAACAGACTTGACTATTCTTGGTGGATAGAAGGATCACTGAGTGGTGCAGTTTCCAATCTAATGCAGGAAACAGGCAGGTAAATAATTAGCAATAACAGAAACAAAAAAATTTCCTTTTCAGAACACATGAAAGAGTTTGGATGCAAATGATTTTAACTGAGTCTTAAAGCATAGGTAGGATTTAAAATCACTTAAAGTAATTGGCTGTATTTCTTTAATTCTTACAACAACATTACATGGCATGGTACAGAATTTCATATAACTGATCATGTAATTTTAACAAATTTTGAGGAAAAGCATTCTAGGTAGAATTTCTAGAGTGAAAAAAAATTAACATGCTCTGAAAATGTGGCTGTGACACAAGAGTGAAATGTATTATGGAATTTTGTGGAACATAAAGCCAGAATGATGAAAATAAAGGAGGACAGCTTCATGGCATCCTCTCATTCTTTAGGTCATAATTTACTGTCACCTTCTGAATGAAGCCTTTTCTGACCATTCCATCTAAGTTTTGTTTTCCCATCCTTAATATGCTCCATTCTCCTTTTCTGCTTCCATATTTTTATGTGACGTTTACCATAATCTAACCTACATTATAGTTTACTCATTTAGTTTATTGTCTATTTCCCTCTGTACTATTGTTCAGATTATAGAACCCATGAAAGATTATTTCTGTTCATTTGTATCATATTGTATCCCCAATGCCTAGAAAAAAGAACAGTTTTAGATGCCATATATTTATTATATAAATTAATTAATGGAGAAACTGTATTTTTTTACAACATTAAATCTATGTACAGAAATTACCTCCCAGGTCATACTGAAGAAACCTTTAGGCATTTCTCATTTCTTCCCTCTCTGATGTGTGTGTAAATTAATTGTGAAAATGATTTTCCTCTTTTCTCTAGGTTTTTAAAGTTTATTATTGAAATTTCTGGAATTCTGTCCTATTGCTAGATTCCCAAGTTAGAACAGATTTTACTTACTTATTTTTTAATTATTTATTTTGAGAGAGAGAGAGAGCAGGAGGAGGGGCAGAGAGAGAGAGAGAGAGACAAGTCTACTCTCCACTGCACGTGGAGGCGGGGTTGATCTCACCACCCTGAGATCATGACCTGAGCGGAAACCAAGAGTCAGACACTCAACCGACTAGCCATCCAGGCACCCCAGAACAAAAGACTTTCAGAATTTAAGCACTAGTAGGACAGAATGTATGTTAATCCAAAAATGTTCCTTTCATCTGATGAACTTTGGTTTTCTCGATTTCTACCAATGACTCATGTGTTCTGATTTTTAAAATAATTAATTTAGTTTCTTAGAAGATCTTAACATTGTTCCTGTCATAGAAATTTGCACTCCAGCAAACATTCTCATGAGGTTATTCCCTCCTTTAAACTGATCATTTTAATAGTATTTAGGATTGCTTTGGATGATATTATTTTTTTTTTAATTTTATTTTTATTGGATGAGATTCTTAATCCTGGAACTACATGTTCCCAGTCTTAGCCCCAGTTTTTATGTTACTCACTAGTTTGACCATAATTCTCCATTGTCTTCTATTACATGCTGTTGCAAATAAGAAGTCTATTATCAGTCAAGCCCCCTTGACTTACACAAAAGGCCTTCCCCGGCTCTGCTGTTTAAGGTCTCTGACCATCCTATCTGTCCATCCCGAAATCCCTAATGCCCTTCCTCCATGTCATTCTCCAGTGTAAACACATTCACCTGTGCATGCGTTTCTAGTTCAGCAGTTTATTTTCCCCAGTGCTTTGAAAGCAACAATTGGTCCTTCTAAGAAGCTGGCTTTCTGTCAAATCATTGTTCCTTTCTGGATTATCTATCTTTTCTTTGTAGCAACTTAGTTTTATACCGTAGTGCTCGTATGTTTTGGGTTTTTTTGTTTGTTTGTTTGTTTCTAGAATAATATTTTTATTTTTCCTACTGGTGCCTTGAAATTAACTTTTAATCTAATAATTTATGTCCAAATTTTAACTCTGGAAAAGCATTAACCATGGGCGCCTGGGTGGCTCGGTGGGTTAAAGCCTCTGCTTTCAGCTCAGGTCATGATCTCAGCGTCCTGGGATCGAGGCCTGCGTTGGGCTCTCTGCTCAGCAGAGAGCCTGCTTCCTCCTCTCCCTGTCTCTCTGCCTGCCTCTCTGCCTACTTGTAATCTCTCTCTCTGTGTCAAATAAATAAATAAATAAATAAATAAAATCTTAAAAAAAAAAAAGAAAAGCATTAACCATTACTTCTAGTAATATTTTCCTCTGATAGTACCTATTTTCTCCTCCTTAAATATCTAACTGACCTATGTTAGATCCTCCAACATCTCTACAAGTCTCTTAGTTATATTTTCATATTTTTATTAATCTCTTTTTTCTATCTATGCTGTAATCTAGGTTAATTTCTCAGAATGGTCTTCTAATTTATTGATTAGTTTACTACATCAAGTCTGAAGTTCAAATTTTACTGATGTTTTTCATTTCCAAGATTTTTAGCTTTTTTTTTTTTTTAAGAGGGAAAGGGAGGGAGAGAGAAAGAAAGGGAGAGATAAGACTCTCAGGCAGGCTGCCCACTCAGTGCAGAGCCCCAGTCCAATCAATGCAGGACTCCGTTTCACAACCCTGAGATCATGACCTGAGCTGAAATCAAGAGTCAGACACTTAACTGACTGAGCCACAGAGGTGCCCCAGTTTTTGCTCTTTTATATTCACTTGTTTAAAAAAATATGTATGTTTAGTAATTTCTTGGCCTGAGTTAAAATTTTAATAACAACATTTTTCATTTCTGAGACATATTTTTTTATATTTCCCCTTCTTGTTTAACGTCTGCCAGATTATGTTTATNTATGTATGTTTAGTAATTTCTTGGCCTGAGTTAAAATTTTAATAACAACATTTTTCATTTCTAAGACATATTTTTTTTATATTTCCCCTTCTTGTTTAACGTCTGCCAGATTATGTTTACTAATTTCTTTTATGAATATAATTACTTCATTTTTATCTTTGGAACCTCACATATGTTCATTTTTAAGTATTATAGATTGATTATTTCCTTTTTTATTTCTTTTAAAGAAATAATTTTTAAATAAAACTTCAAATAGCTCCATTATAACATATAATCTGTTAATTTTCTCCACATGTGTGGAATTTTGTTTTGTAAGATCTTTTTTTTAATTTCAAGTTTTAATTTAAATTCTAGTTAGTTAACATATAGTATAATGTTACTTTCAGGTATAGAATTTAGTGAGTCATCACTTACATACAACACACCCAGTGCTCATCACAAATGCCCTCCTTAATACCCATCACCCGTTTAACCCATCGCTCCACTCACCTCCCCTCCAGAAACCCTCAGTTTGTTCTCTATAGTTAATATTCTGTTTTAGGGTTTGCCACCCTCTCTTTTTTTTCTCCCTTCCCCTATGTTTATCTGTTTCATTTCTGTAAGATCATTCTAAATATGAGGTTTCGAGCCTTATTTTTTCCTCTTTCTCTTTGTGTTCTTTCTTTCCTATTTAGTATTTTGTGATCATTCTCTAGAGTCCCCAGTCCAGAATCTGGTGATGTATTGGTTTCTAGGGGCTCCCAACACACAGACATTAGGAACATTCCAAATATGTCCATCAAACAAATGCCTAGTAGACACTTGACCCTGGGCTTCATCAGAAGGCACTATGTGTTACCTTCTTCCCTCTTAGCACACAGTTTCAGATAAATTGTACTTCCCAGAAAAAGTGTGCAGTGACTTATTTCAAACATTTTTCATAAATGGGAAGTTCCACCTCAGCAGAAAGCCTGGCTCTTGTTCATTATCTCATGTAGAAAGCATAGCATGAATTTTCTAGGCTTTCTTGGCCACCTAACTTGGAAATCAGTGAACAATTCACATCAGCTATGCTGATTATTCTGTATCTCATCTCTGTTCATTAGAAACATTAACTGTATTAAGCATGATTATATTATTTTAATATTCTGTCTTTGAATTCTTAGCAGTATGCATTTTAACAAAGGCAAGAGTGTGGCCCTCAAACAATTTAATCAGAATACCATCTTGATCAAAATTCATCCTTTATCACATTTTACTTTATTTTTAAATTATTTTCCATTATCACGTTTTCACATTATCACATTCATAAAAATCAATAGTAATAAGAGTATCTCAATAAGATAATTATTCATTGTTTATATTACAATGAAGGCAAAGCATAAGTCAGGTAGAAATATAGACAATAAAACACCCATGCCTACTTAGAATAAATTTCTTAACTTTATATCTTTTAAGTATATGAAGAGTGTTCTTTAGAAAAATGTCTGTTCAGGTCCTTGCCTATTTTTTAATTGGATTGTTTTGGGGGGGTATTGAGTATATATGTTCTTTATATATTTTGGATATCAATCCCTTATTTAATATATCAATACACCTATGTTGTACACTTGAAACTAATGTAACATTGTGTGTCATCTCTACTCAGAAAAAAAAAGAAAGTAAAAGAATAGAGTGTTGAGGGTGAAGTGTTAGTAGGAATTTGCAGATGAATAGTCAATAGTAGTGGATCTAAGGACAAGAACAGCATGTACAGACACATAGAGCTATGAGAAACTATAGCCATAGTGGCTTAAGACTCACACCCTCATAGGCAGTAACTTTAAAGAAAAAGATGATTTCTACTCTAATAGGTATGGCCAACTAATCATATTAAAGATTACATTTGGTTTTGCTTTATTTATGTGAATATTCAGGAATCAATTACTGAGACTAGTGATCAATTCTGGGTAAAAAATCCATATCCATGTCACAGAGATGGGAACTAATTCTTACCCAAATCACACAAGTGAGAAATGAGGTTACTTAACTAGAAAGGAGAAAAATGAAGATACAGCAAACACAACAAATATTTATGGGGAGGAGAGTGGTGTTAAATGTGGCTAAAAGCATATATTGATTGCATTAAAAATAATACCGCTCATTGTCAAAAGGAGACTAAAAATAAGTTTCTATTGATGTAAGCATAAATTTATAACAAATGCATGTTTTTCCATCTGCAGTTATATAGAACCATGTTTCTTTCTCTTTTTTTTAAAGATTTTATTTATTTATTTATTTCTCAGAGAGAGAGAGAGAGAGAGAAAGAGAGCACAAACAGGCATAGTGTCAGGCAGAGGGAGAAGCAGGCTCCCCGCTGAGCAAGGAGCCCGATGTGGGACTCGATCCCAGGACCCTGGGATCATGACCTGAGCCGAAGGCAGCTGTTTAACCAACTGAGCCACCCAGGCGTTCCTAGAACCATGTTTCTAAACACCACATTTCTAAATCATGCTCTTATGTGGTTTAATATAAGTTGTGTATTTGTCTCTCATAAATCCCTAATTTCCACATGAAATTCCTTAGGAAATCCTAACTTTATTCAGCCTTCTAGGTGCATATAATATATATACTCCAATAAATATTAGATAAATTACTAGTTAATAGTATTAACACTCACATATATTTCTAAATATCTATGTATTCATATTTCTAAATCAATAAACATGTATCTAAATAAATATGTATATTACATACACACCCTCACACATACACACATGCCCATATGCTAATCTATTTCCAGATTTTGCTGAAACAGAGCCTTCTGAAATGATGAGTACTTTGCATTAACTGTTTCAGTTAATAATGCTTTAAATACATTTATTGCAGTAAAAAGGCACTAATATGAGGATTTTAAATGATCTAATTAAGAATTCATTTTAGTAACAATAATATTAAAATTTCACTGAATAATCAAGTAAGTTTAAGGACATAATTTTATTTTATGATGTATTATTTTAATCTGTCCCTTTACTCATTTATTTTCTAAGTATTCTCCATACATAGCAATCCAAAATTATCGTTCTCTCTTCCAACCGCATAGACTAAAATATCTGGGATTTCTACTTCATTTTTCTTAACTTAATCTCTTCAGAGATCGCTGTCTGCATCCTCTTACATTAACCAATGGTGGCTCTGCATTGAGAGATATGTCACATTGGAGTTGCTGACCTTCCACTTCACTTGGAAAAAAAAAAAAAGTAGTATAATTTTCTTCTTCTTTTCTGAAAAACAGTTTTTTCAGCCTCATGGAAAAATAAACTTGTCCCTTTAAGATTAATTCCACATAATAACTTTACCATTGTCCTAGTGTCTTTTGCTGTTGTTATTGTTACTAACTTATCTACAGTCAGTTGTGTATTTCATGATTTGGATTGTAATTATTTCCATCTGAATCCTTGTGATTATCTTTCTCATCACCTGTTAATTAAATCCACACCTCCTTTCCCCTCATCACAACCATGGTAACATTAAAGAAAGGTCTCCAAAGCTTGATGTATGCCTCGTTCAAAACAGCCCTTAGCAAGATGAAAGGGGGACTCATGGAGTTCTGCATTATTATGGAAAACCACTCTTTCCCTGGCCTCAACATTATCCAAAACAGATATGTGAAGGGTCTACAAACTGAGCTTTTGGTGAACAAACCAATTATCTCCAAGTTAAATAACCCCCAACATCAGATTTGGGGGAAAAAGGGTTAAGTCTTTTTTTTACTGTTGGGTACACTGCCTATCTTTGTCATCTTGTCTGGCCCATACATACAGAATATCTGCATCATTATGATAGGGTCAGGCTGTAATGGGAAATCTCTTCTTTCTCTGATAGAACAGTAACTTTAATTCCGTAATGTTGTCAACTTTGGTATATAAATCAATATGAAGAGCCCAAAGTGCTCATATCATCCTTCATTGCCAGATTGCAACCCCTATAAGATTCAGTATATAGTGTTCATGATCCATTGTGTCTTTGGAATTTATTCTTTGTTACCAACAAAATCTCTTATATTCTGACATTTTCTGAGTACTCTAGAAATCATGATTCCCGAGTAGGCCTACCAAATGGTGGCTTTCTCTTTTTCTCTCTCACACCTGGTGGCACAAGACATGAGAGCAAGAGAGATTTTCTACCCGTACTTTATGCCACTTCCAGGCTATTGTTATTCCATTCTAATTAAAGTATTAAAACAATAGCGAAAATGACTCAGCTTCTTTGAAAACTTAATATCCTTTAAGCCACTAGCTTTCATATTGTAGTAATCAACCATACTTCTAATCATTCCCTTACTCATTTTAGTATCTGGCTTGTTTATTTTTTTCTCTCTTTCTCTCTCTTTGACTAGACTTTCTATCCATTCACATTTCTTTCAGTGTCCAGAGAAATGACCCATTCCATAATGTGACCTCTTAGTCTTCCTATTTATTTATTTATATCAGAGAGAGAGAGAGAGAGAGCAAGCACACAAGCAGGGTAGTGGCAGGCAGAGGGAAAAGTAGGCTCCCCGCTGAACAAGGCGACCGATGTGGGACTAGATCCCAGGACCCTGAGTTTATGACCTGAGCAGAAGGCAGATGCTTAGGCCTCTGAGCCACCCAGGCATCCCAAGTCCTCTTATTTTCAGCAGTTTTGCTTCTTTTTCTACTTTCAATAATTTTCTACCATGCACACAGACTGGAAGGTGCATCAACAATTGTACCTTTTCCAATATAAGTATTTAAGGAATTTTACTTTATTTTACAATCTTCTTTTTTTCCAGCACCCTCTCTGTAGCACTTCCACCCCAACCTTTACTCAATTCCAGTGTAGCTTCCAATCTACCAGTCTCATTACATTCTTCTTCATCTTCGGGTGTCTCCACTTAGTCTGAGGGTCTCTTCTTTCTTCATCCACTCACTTTCTAGGTGTTCAGCCAGTCTCACCTGTATGATGATAGTAAGTTTACATCTTCAGCCCTGACATCTGCTCCTGATCTCAAGACTCATATTCTGATATCTTCACTTTGGTATCTAAAAGTCCCCTGAAACTTGGTGTGACCAAAACCATAACCCTGTACTCTCCACCCTCCATGAAAAAGGGGTTTTGCCTTCAGTGTTTTTCATCTTAATAAATAGTAGCAGTATCCATAGTTGGTCAAAGAAGAAATCCTCCACTCATCTTTTTTGTTTAAAAATTTTATTTATTTGAAAGAGAAAGAGAGCATGAGTAGGGGGAGGGGAGAGGCAAAGGGACACAGAGAAGCAGACTTCCCCCTGAGCAGAAAGCCGGACACAGGTTTGATCCCAGGATCCTGAGATCATGACCTGAGCTGAAGGCAGATGCTTAACAGATGGGCCCACCCAGGCGCCCCTCCTTCAGTCATCTTTGACTCCTCTTTTAGACAACCCACATCCACATCCCACTCTTAAGCATATTTTATGTGTTTTAGTATTTTTTAAAATTTAAATACTATAAAAATCCTATCCCATCTCACTTATTCTATTTCAACTACCAAGCTAAGCTTCCTTTTTACATGAGTTTTTGCAATACTCTCCCATTCAGTTTCTCTACATCCTGTTTTCTCTTCCCTATCCTGCCTATTTATATCACAAATTGTATCCTCAGTTCAATCCCAATGGTTTCTCTTAATACTTATGATAAAACTCTTCTTATGTTCTATAAGATTTAATATGATTGAACCAGTCTACCTCTCTAAACTCATTTCCAGCCACTTCTCAGTAGCCACTCTGCTCTGCTGACATCGTGAGTAGACCTAATGATGCAACATGAAACAAACTGGACAATAAACAATATTAAGTAATTGTGATGTATCAATAAATTGGGATTTTGGAATATGACCCTTAGGGCTAGGTGATTTGCACTGATTAATGTGCTTCACCCCAGTTTTCCCTCTACCTGCCAATTTTAAACTTGTATAAAAAACGGTGAAGCCAAGGTTACAGGACTCTTCTGACCTGGTGGATTGCTCCATCTGTATAAGTCACTGAAAACCTAGGACTTTAGGCATGTATTAGTGAGGAGGGAGGACAGTAACAGGGAGCTGTGTCCACTTGCCCTATCATATATCCATGAGATCATATGCCTCCTTTGCATTACTGTAGCCTGTGTGAGAGTCAAAATGATGTGTTCTGAGCTGAGTCCAAGTCATCATTCTTGCCAATCCTCAACTCCAGACCATCCCTTTATGTTCTGGCCTCATCAATCCCTTGTCTGTTCTCATAAAACAGCAAGCATTCCTGTCCCTGAGCTTTACACTTGCTATAGCCTCTATCATAAATGTTCTTGCTCTAAGTAGTCTTATGTTTCATTATTTTCCTATTTATTCGGGTCTCTGCTTAAATGTTATCTTTACAGAAATGTCCTCCCTGGATATTGAAGAAACTCTCCCCATTACTCTGCCACATCCTTACTCTGATTTATTTTCTAACATACTACATAAATATGTTGCTTGCATACTTGTTTAGAAGCTGACTACTTTACCAAACTTCATGCCTTGTTTTTCCTAATGTGGTGTCCCAGTTCTTAAATAGTTCTTAATGCATATAAAATCTGAATAAAAATTTTGTTTAATAAATCCTCAGTTACTTAAATATGAACCCAACATAAGTCACTCTTTTAGCTCCTTGCACTTATAAACTCCAATGATCTTTATGACTCCTCTAATTTGTTATTATTTCAGAAATTGTTTTTACTGAGAACATCTATAGACTTGAATTCTTTTTTATTTTTTTAAGATTTTATTTATTTATTTGACAGAGAGAGACACAGCGGGAGAGAGAACACAAGCAGGGGGAGTGGGAGAGGGAGAAGCAGGCTTCCCACAGAGCAGGGAGCCTGATGTGGGGCTCAATTCCATGACCCCGGGATCATGACCTGAGCGGAAAGCAGACGCTTAACGACTGAGCCAGCCAGGCACCTTTAGACTTGAATTCTTAAACACCACTATCTGACCACAACTTAACCTTTCTTTTTCTTTTATTCTTTGACTTTGAACAATCCTGATCTGCTACTTTATCCAGTCCCTAAATTTCTTAATACCCTTCCCCATTTTTTCTTGGGTAATATGCCACCTCAATCCGCCCTCAACACTTGGTCCCTTCTTTTTATTTTTATTTCTGAATCTTCAACAGTGATTGTTTATTTGAATTTCTCATTATTTCTTTCAGCTCCCTCAATTTGTCAACCTCCACAGTATTTCCTTCTGAAATCCCAACCTTGACTAAATTCTATAATCATATTTCCCCTCTTCAGCAAAGCAGTGCTTAAGCACAACAGAAGAACCATCTGAGCAGTTGAGTTTCACTCAAATGGATATAAATTCCCATCTAAACTGAGCCATCAGCATGGCCCAGAAAATCATTTTTGTCTTGTTCATTTCCTTCCATTACCATTAGCAGATACATCAAGTTATACATCAAGTTATAACATCAAGTTATACATCAACCTCACCCTGGATTATTTCACTTATTCATTCACAAAGGATAAATAAGGGACCAGAGTCTGTAATTCATAAGTGTGTTGTCCTCAAATCACCTAATCATCTCAATATGTAGCCTTCTGTTCCTCTCTCTTCAATCTTAGAGACAGGTTTGCTCCCAGTTTCTCTCTTCATTTTTCTTCGCGGTTCATTTTAATTGTCTCATTTTGACCCTTTCTGTTCTCTTTTCTTTATTTCCCCCTCTTCTAACTATTTAAGTCCCCACACAACTAGTTCCTTCCATCTGCTTATGCTTCAGCCAAATACATAACCCACTAAAATCTTTTCTGACTTTACCTGGGTAGTTTATCTGTGTACCACCATGCAGAAATTATGTACTCCTCGAACAGAGTGCAATGAGCAGGCTCTATAGGCTCAGCCATGTAAATGAGTAGCACAACTGAAATATCTTCTCATTGATTTGAATAACTTTTCTGCTCTATAAAATGGATTATAATTAGAGGAACTGTGCCTCTGTATATAAATTCTCTCAACATACCATGAAAGACCTCAAGGAAGAGTTTTGCTCAATCTGAGTTTTATTTTCTAGATATGTTGTTGGAATAATTTCTTAAAACTATATTTAGCATAATAAAGAATAAATAAATAAGTTTTCTATGTCTCAGGGAAAGCTAAAATTGTCTCCTAACCACAAAAATCCTCTATCCATCCTTTATGTTTAGGTTAATGCTTATAAAAATGGTTTATTCTAATAGTGTATCCTCAACAATATTTTAACCGACAAAATACAGAGGTGGAGACTTTCTCCCAAGGTAAAAAAAAAAAATCATCATTCATACTGAATGTGATCTAGTGGCCAATAAATTAAAACTGGTGTATCTAGTTAGGGACCATAAAAGGATCTTCATAAAAGTTTTTGTTTCTTTACTCCTTACCTCTGGCTGGGTACCACTCTGAGTGCATTACTTATTCCTAATATTGTAAATCATGAGAATTATTTTTTTCCCTTTAGCTGCTTGCAAAAATCATAACAAAAGTAAATTTCCTAGCACTTACACATTAAAATAAAAAGGATGTAGGAATCTTCAGCACAAATAAATTTGTCACAATAAGACTGGTGTCATGAATGCCATTTTGACTCTTCAGGACTTTGAAAATGCTTTCTCTTCCACTTCTGTCTCATTGTTATCCTTGGTTCAGTGGTCAAACATTAGGTGATACCAGGAAAGGAAGTTATGAGCTAGTATTCTGCTTGTGAGGTGACATATATTTCTTCACCCTGGCAATTCTACCAGATGTATATTTCTGCAGAATTATAGCTGCCTTTTAAATGGTCACCATCCATCCCCACACTCTTATACTCTCTGTTCCCACCCTTGATCCAGTTTTGGGTCTTGGTAAAATTTTTCTCCCATTCTCTAGCACATACACAGTGAGACTGAAAAGACTCATTGCTTTGATTGTTGGAAGTAAGGAAATTCTGGGAAATGTTGCTGTCAATGCAGTCAATCTGAATAACTTACATGAAGAACTGAATAAAGATAGTTCAAGGCTGGTAAAATAGAGTCACAGTCATCAGTGACCCTAGTTCCCTCTATTTCTGTTCTATCATTTTTAGCTGGCATCTCCATCTTGGAGTGCCACATGGTCCAAGATCCTTATAAAGCTTCAGCCACCCTAGCTGAGTCCCAGAGAAGAGGAAAGAAGAAAGGCCAAAGATATTTTTCCCAATTTGAAAATTATATGGACAAGTATATAAAGGAGTCAAGAAATCTTTTATTTTATGATTTTATGATTATTGCATCAAATCTAAACAAAGTTAGCTTCTTTAATAGGATAGTTTAAAGATCATCATTTCCACTTATGTAATATTCAAAATGACCTGAGTATGTAACAGTAGCGACCCTGTAGGTTTGTATTTTCTGTAATATATTATCATTTGCTTTTAACACATGATCTAGCAATGCTATTTCCCTAAGCTTCCCACCATCTTTTGTGTATATTAATATTGAAAACTTAAAGAACTAGTAAGCTATAGCTACATAATTTCATGTTAAATTTAATGATGCATAAAACCACCTTAGGTCTCAGCCCTTTCATATTTAGGAAAATTCAAATGTGTTGTGATTCTGAATTAATGAAATGTAATTAAAATGTTCTGAGACATGCCCCAGACACATTAGCTTATATCTTAACTGACTTGTCATACATTTAGGAACTGTTTCTAAAGGAGTGTAGCAACTAGCTCTGCATATTAATTTAGGCTCTAAAATTCAAAGTTTAAGTTCCACCGAAAATAAGCAAATCAAACATAGATAAACAAGAATTTCAATTAAAATGGAAAATATATTCTACTTAACTTGAAGCTGTCACTCAAATTCTGAGCATTTTGGATCTTATAAGGACTTATAACTGGCTAGAATTCATTAGACTTTTGTTTATAGTTAAAGTTTTGAAACAAACACTGCAGTCTGGTATAAATTTACTTGGAAGGAAATTCTAGGTTTGTCTCCCAGATAAACCCTAGTGAAAATTACACAATTTTTTTTCTCTTGAGAATCTATGTGTGTGAAACATTCATGACTTGCATCGATGGTGCAGTGGACATGTATATTAAGAAGGGATACGTTGGGATTTTCCTTAAGTTTCATAATATAAATATATTACTCAGTGATCTAAATTTTACATGTAATCTTATTATTTGTAATGCTTTTAACATTTATCAAATGCATCAAAAAACAAACAAGTGAACATTGATAAACATCAAAGTTAGTAAGATTTTTTGCATGTTTTGCTGTTGAAATCCAGAGGAAAAAAATTATAAGTAGGCATGCTGAAAACCTTTTGAAGTTTTCTGAAGTATAACAATAAATTAAGTTCAAAACAGTATTATTTAAATGGTGTGTAATTAATCCAATCCATGACATAATTGTCAAATGCACTTCATAATGGAATAGCTGTCACAGCTTAATTATTACACTTTAGGTAGTACTATCTCTTTCACATATTAACTTCGGTGGATTTAATACAAAGAAAAGATACCGAAAAGCATAAATGATCAAGCCATCATCAAATTTCTTTGCTTGAGTACTCTCTCTCAAGAATCAGTGGTTCCATAAATTATGGCTCGTCAGAGCTCTTTAAGAAAAGTGTTCTGAAAGCTACCTTTCCATTTTATGCATGTCCCTGGTCTTTTCTTTCTCATTCTTCTATTTTTTTTTAAAGATTTTATTTATTCATTTGACACAGAGAGAGAGATTACAAGTAGGCAGAGAGGCAAGCAGAGAGAGAGGAGAGAGGAGGAAGCAGGCTCCCTGCTGAGCAGAGAGCCCGATGCGGACCTCGATCCCAGGACCCTGGGATCATGACCTGAGCCGAAGGCAGCGGCTTTAACCCACTGAGCCACCCAGGCGCCCTCATTCTTCTATTAAGCCTCAGGTTTCTCCATGCTTTGATTCCCTAGATTCTTCCCAATTGACTCCATGGGCTCAAAACTTTTTCTTGATCCACATCACACCTTTTCTCCAATTCCTCTATAAAATCATCAGAGATCTTAACCATTTAATGAGAAGCACCAAGTAAGACAAATAAAGGAAAAAGACATTTGAGGGCAAAAAAGCATACTGTAGTCACACTTAAACCATGAAGGAACTTGCCTATCTCATTTGAGTCTTCAACTGATCTAGTGAAAACTTTGGAAGCTGCATTTTCAAAGTTAATCAGTTAATACCCTAACATAGAAAACATCTTTTTCTGAAGTACTATGCTTTCCTATTTTGGGGATAATGATAAATGATTTATGCCATATTGTTTAACTTTATAGAAAATATGGTGAGGAAAATTACACTGAGGACTTTGAATATTTATAATGAGGCAAAAATAATATATACAATATCTGACTTTTTAAACGATACAGTATGTAGAAAGTATAGTCAAAGCTGCTCCTTTTTTATTTTTTATTTTTTTATTTTTTTAAAGATTTTTATTTATTTATTTGACAGAGAGAGATCACAAGTAGGCAGAGAGGCAGGCAGAGAGAGAGGAGGAAGCAGGCTCCCCGCCGAGCAGAGAGCCCGATGTGGGGCTCGATCCCAGGACGCTGAGATCATGACCCGAGCCGAAGGCAGAGGCTCTAACCCACTGAGCCACCCAGGCGCCCCGCTGCTTCTTTTTTTTAAATAAAGATTTTTATTTATTTATTTGACAGAGAGAGAGATCACAAGTAAGCAGATAGGCTAGGCAGGCAGAGAGAGAGGGGGAAGTAGGCTCCCCACTGAGCAGAGAGCCTGATGCAGGGCTCGATCCTAGGACCCTGAGATCATGACCTGAGCTGAAGGCACCCCTGAGCCACCCAGGCACCCCAACCAAAGCTGCTTCTTTAGCAAGGGAGTTCTTTCAAGGTTATCTGTATAGTCCCTTCCAAAATTATTCTGTATAATTCTTAAATCTCAGTGGATATGTAGAATAAGGTGTGCCTATCTACACAAAAGGCACAAATGTCATGGCTGATTCAACCTTATCCAAGAAGTAATAAAGTGATTTTTTTCCCTCCTAAATAATAATGAATACCACCTCTCACTGGCTGTCTTGTTTTAAAAAGTTCCTGAGAACATATACTTTTATGTGTAATGATGTAGGAAGCAGCAGAAAGAAGATGTCATATGTCTTATAAAGAAAGGTGCTAATGGTGGTAGAACAAAATGAAATTGAAAAGTACACATTATATTCAGAATAGTTCTGTCTTATTTTTAAATAGCCAGTCCTAGTCTCAGTTGGGGCATTGTTTATTGACTTGAAAACACCCTAGATTACTACAGCACTTTAGTAGACATGGAAGTGGCCTTCTAAGTGTGCCTGCTGTCTTCTGGTCAGGAGATGTCAATACTTAACAGGTCCAGGGTTTAAGAAAAAGGCTTAACCTTACCACATGTCACTACAGTTAGTTAATTGCTGTGACTTCTATCATAGATTGTGATCATCATTGATATTTTCTGTTTAGAATATAAAGAAATGTCTAATGAAATATATTTTTATGAATGGTCATGAGAAAAAAATAGTCCAAATCCAGAAAACCGTCATTTTCTGAGGTTGCACTTAGAAAGGCCGGCTGTGAAAGTGATTTTCTCAGGCTCCCTTCTGGCCAATTCATAGAACAACAGTAATCAATCACAATTGTTTTATAGAATTGAGTTGCTGGTACCATGTCACAACAAACTGATTAAACTCTCCCAGAAGAAATCATCAACTTTATTGGGACTAATGGTATCTCAGATCTTAAGTTAAAAAGCTGTTTTCATTCACCCTTCAAGGAAAAGTCTTGCTTTTGAAAACTCAGCAAACCTGACTTAATATTTCCAGAATAGACTTCATCCAGACTGTGCACTACACCATTCTTTGCATTTTAGGATATCAAAGCATATTGTATTCTTAGTATAATAGTGACAATTAATCTCTCTTTCAAAATATTTTACTAATTAACCCATCTTGCTACAGAGTGTGTCAAGTTGTTGTTTCTCTTCTCTCACACAGGACTTAGTTGTCCTCTTATTTTAATATATTTAATATGACAGTCTGCCCTGATCTTTGTTCTTAATATGTGATTTGGAAATCACTTATGTGGTTTTAAAACATGAACATAAGCATGATCATTTTTTGATGCTTCAAAATATTCAATAAATGGTACTTGTCAATAATTTCTCAGTATGCTGATAACCTCCAGGCAGGATTGGGTCAGACTTTATTAGCCACAGTGTGATAAAGAGATAATCAAGCTCTCTGTACTTGAGCTCAGACCAATAGAACACTTGTTTTCTTTTTCTTTTTTTTTTTACTCCTTTCTTCTTTCCTTCTTCCCTTAATTTCCTTTCCTCTCTTCCCCTTTGCCCTCCCCTTTTTATCCCCCTGTTCTCCTTTTCCTCATTCTTCTTTATTATGGCTATTGATAAATGGCCTGAATAATTCTTATTCTACACACATCTTTGATCATGATAAATGCTGCGAAGTCCTAGAATCTAAACTAGTTTGTGAAAATTATTCATTATGCATTTTAAAATGCATGCTATTGCCTCCTTAACATTGACATTTCAATTTTCATAGTTCTTTAGGGAAAATAAAGCTCAAGTAGGGAGCCCCCACACCCCTGATATTCTAAAAAATAGCTAGCACTTTACTCTCAAATGAAAATGACCAACTCAAGACTTAAAACAACAAAGCATTTGAACAGGGAGGTAAAAGGATTGTGATGGTCGATTTTATGTGATTATTTGACTGGGACGCAAGGTACCAGGATTAAAAATTATTTCTGGGTGTGTCTGGGAGGCATGAGGTTAACATTTCAATCATAGGACTGAGTAAAGCAGATTGTCCTTCTCAATGGGGGTGAAAATCATCCAATCCATTTAGGACCTGAGTAAAACAAAAAGATGCTGGAAGGGACAATTTAGTCCCCTTGCCTGACTGCTTGAGCTAGGACGTTGTTCTTCTGCCTTCAAGTGGGACTTATACCATTGGTCCTCCACTAATGAGAACTGAGCATCAGCTTTCTTGGGTCTCCAGCTTACAGACAACAGATCATGGGACTTCTCAGTCTCCATAATTACTGAGCTAATTTCTTACAATATAGCATAATAAGAAGATATCATAATTCCTTATAATATATTATAAATGCATAAATTGTATATTTTGTTCTATTTCTCTGAAGAATCCTAATATATGGATTGTCATTGTTTTTCAGAATAGTGTATCAGACAATTCCTCTACTGGAAGGAGTAGAGACAAAGGACTGAAAGGTCAATCAAAAGACAATAAAATAAAGTATCCATGATTAAAGACTTATGACTATGGCTATAGGTCAGGAAAGAAGATACAATTTTCAAGAGAGATTTATAAAGTATATGCAAATAAAATTATAGAAGGCAAATGGACATGTATAAGAAGCCACTATAAGAGAACATTTTTTAAAAGTAGTTAGTGGTGAGAGCTATAAAAATGCAATGTGTAAGTCCTGAGGTCAAGCTCCATGTCAGGCTCCTTACTCAGTAGGGAATCATCTGGAGGTTCTCTCTCCCTCTCCCTATGCCCCTCCCCCTGCTCTTTCTCTCTCTCACTCTCAAATAAATAAATAAATCTTAAAGAAAAGAGTAATGACATCTACCATTGAGTTATACCTGGAGAAGGCAGAGAAACTATAGTGTCAAATAAATTAACTTCTCATGCAGAAGCAACACATTTTTTTAGCAATATATATATTGCATATATATATGTCCAACCATGAAACAAAACGAGATTAATTTCACCAGGCAATAGATTCCAAACATATGAAAGTACAACTTTCAACTGTATATGCAATAGAAAAAAAGATGTTAGACAAAGATCCTTTATGTCCTATTTATAGACAAGTATAATTAAAATACAAAAGACATTAAATAATAGTCACAAATATAGTCATAATAATTGTAAGGATGGTAAGTAATAGCTACACTGAGAGTTAGAGTATAAAGTATTTTCACTTACATTTTTATAATATCTTGCAAGGTATGACTAGTGGATTTGGGTGTCTTCCCCATTGTTTTACAAATATTAAAGCAAAACTCAAAAAGATAAAGTGATTTTTCTTGGATTACACAGCTATTGTGATCTCAGAGCTTACGGTTCCACTTGCTTTATGTTTAAGTTACAAACATATAGAAGTACACAAATAGTGACACATTCTTAAATGGCCCCTAGGGTTTAACGTAATCCTTTGTGCCAGTTTTTAGATGTAACTTGATCACTAAAATGTACATCCTTTGATTACATTTGGCTATGTTAATATTTTCTGGACAGAGTTCATGAGTATATTTTGATGTAACCTTTTCAGAAAGACCTTTATTTTCCATTTTAAAGTTCCTTTTCCCCCCTTGTTGACCCTATACAAGTCTCTAAGTTTATTCTAAATTTAATTTAATAAGTAGTAAATTATCCATGTCTCATCAAATCCATGCTCTAAAGTAGTGGGTTTGTGTTTGTATGTTTGTAATTGGTGTACTTAATATATACCTTTCCAGCATTTTTTTGCTAAATTACTTGTTGCCTAAACTTTATCGTCACCAAGTGTTATTTATAACATGTTCAAATGCCTGTAAGGTGTGCTAAATTAAAGTTTATAAAGACAAATACTTTCTAAAGGATAATTCCAACAATTTTATGTATGAATACCCACAAACACACAAACAATGCACATGTATGTGCTATTATTATTTGTTCTATTTTTACCATTAATTTTTATTTACAGACTTGAAAGGATGCTGGCTATCAACATTGTCATCACTGAGAAATGTTGTTGATGATGTACCTACCTATGAGAAAATCAAATTACTATTGTCTACCATTGTATATAAAACTAAATATGTTTTCTGGTGTATACATTGTAAATTTGTTTACAGCTTTGTATATATATATTTTTAAAGATTTTATTTATTTATTTGACAGAGAGAGAGACAGAGATCACAAGTAGGCAGAGAGGCAGGCAGAGAGAGAGGAGGAAGCAGGCTCCCTGCCGAGCAGAGAGCCCAATACGGGGCTCGATCCCAGGACCCTGAGATCATGACCTGAGCCAAAGGCAGAGGCTTTAACCCACTGAGCCACCCAGGTGCCCCAACAGCTTTATATTTTTAATTCTACTGATTGTGCATAAGGAAATACAGAGTTTTTCATCCCAGATCATGCTGGGGTTTTTTTCTGGTTTAATTTATATACTTAATAAACTTTAGAGAAAGACTATAGTTTCAGCTTGAGATCAGTATTCAAGTTAAAAATTTATAATCAGGCAGTTGCTAAGCTTCACTTATAATGCCATCTCTGTTCTCTTCCCTTCAGGAAATATTTACTTACCTCTTCTTTTACTTTTTTTTAATTCATTCATATTATATGTACTTTTGTACATGGAAAGTTTTAGCGTTCACAAGAAACTTTGAGAAAAAGTTATGTTAAAAATTCTTTTACTGACACAATTGAATGTTCTTCAAAAATATTAAACTTACATGCTCATGGTCACATATTCATTTGAACAGGGAAATGAATAGCTTATATATGGATAAAATGAAGAATTAATTTTGAGATCTATACTCCCTGTAAACGTGTTAACACTAGGGAAACTGGCTACATGTAGAAAAATACATGTGTCATATATGGTTTAACCATTTGACTAATTCCCTCATCTTGACCCCATGAATATCTGTCTACAACAAGGAGTATGTTTTCCCTTGGGCAAAGCAACAAGGGGAAGACAGGTATTTGAGCTTCTGAAAATACAATACTGCCACATTGTTAGACCTTGTTCTAAATACATTCCCATTCTCTTGGTAGACATTTCTGGTGGCAAACATTAATTTTAAGATATGATGGCAAGCGAAATAAAGTAATCAGTGAAAGACAATTATCCCATGATCTCACTGATATGACGAATTTGAGAAACAAGACAGAGGATCATAGGGGATGTGAGGAAAAATGAAACTAGATGAAACAAGACCTTCCTTCCTTCCTTCCTTCCTTCCTTCCTTCCTTCCTTCCTTCCTTCTTCCCTTCCTTCCTTCCTCTTTCTTTCTTTCCTTTCTTTTCTTTCTTTTCTTTCAATTCTAATTCCAGTATAGTTAGCATACAGCATTATGTTAGTTTCAGGTGTATAAGACTGTGATTCAACAATTCTATACATTACTCAGTGCTTATCATGATAAGTGTACTCTTCATCTCCTTCACCTACTTTTTCCATCCCACCACTCACCTTCCCTCTGGTAACCATCAGTTTATTCTCAACAGCTAAGAGACTGGATTTTTGTTTGTCTTTTATTTTTTTCTCTTTGTTCACTTGTTTTGTTTCTTAAATTCCACATATGAGTGAAGTCATATGGTATTTATTTGTCTTTCTCTGACTGACTTCTTTCATTTAGCATAATACATTCTAGATCCATGCTCATTTCTTTTTTACAACACATTGCAAACACAGGCAACTAGAACTAGTACAAACTAGGGGTGCCTGGGTAGCTCAGTCAGTTAAGTGGCTGACTCTTGGTTTCAGCTCAGGTCATGGTCTCTGGGTCCTGGGATCGAGCCCTGCATCAGGCTCCATGCTCAGTGGCGAGTCTGCTTGAGATTCTTTCTCCCTCTCCCTTTGCCCCTCCTCCCTCTCTCTCTCTCTCTCTCTCTCTCTTTCTCTCTAAAATAAATAAATATATCTTAAAAAAAAAACTCACACAAACTAATAACACTTTGTTTCCCCACCTTCCCTCCTATAGCAACAAGTTCTTTAGTCACAAAAACTCTCTTTCCTATAATTTTAAATGACAATTTAACCAAATCATCACTGCATAACAGCAATCACCTTCCCTTGAACCTCTGGTATTAGTTTCTTTGCTATCTGCTCCCAGCTGTTAAGGCAATAAATAACATAGTCTAGGTTTTTGTCCGGAAAATACTTTATTTGCAGTATCAACTTCGGTAATACATAGTAACATAGATGGGGTGTCAACTGTTGTTTTCATCTATCAAGCACATATCCTGGTCTGGAACCCCTCTTTGACCACTCCTAAAACTCTTGTGACCTCTTTTGTTTCATCCTCAATCCTACTTCTTTTCTTACTCTACATCCTTTTGTATACATACATACATGATTTTTTTTTAGTGAGCACTATGATTTTTGTCAGAATAACTATTACTATCACCCCACTTTACAGATGAAAAACTAAGGCACAGTGTTGTTAAATTACTAGCCAAAAGTCACACAGCCAATAAAGAGTGACTCTTCACAGAAGCTGGTCATTATTATAACACTATTAATTAATTTAATTTTCACCACTCTGTTCTTAGTTGTTTTTTATGTTAGGTGTTATTTTATAGATAATGATTCTCAGTTCCAGCTAAGCATCAAAGACAGAATGTAAATGCAAGTATGTAGATTTTTTGACCCCTATCTGAAGCCACATCAATATTTCCCAAATTGGAATCAGAAAATATAGTCTCCTTTCTAAAATCTGCTGCTCTCCTGTATTCTCTGGTCAAGTTAATGACACCATCATCCACAGAGTCCATAAATCTCAAAATAGTTGCCTCTTTCTTTTCCTAAATTCCTCTTATTCAATCAGTCACACATTCAAAAGGACTCTGGCATCTGTACTCACCCTGAAGCTTCTATTTTGTCTCCACCTTTTCTGGTTTAGAACCTTGCCTCCTATTTCTGTTGGGAAATAGGGACTGCAGAGATCCTGCAGTCTTAACTGTTTAAAGTATCTTCCTGGAAGTTATAGTTTTGAAATAAAGATTTGGTACATTATTTCCCTTTGTAAAGAGCCATTGATTAAGAAGTAGCAGAAAGAGAAACCAAGAAAACAATCCCATTTACAACTGCATGAGAAAATAATAAAATACACGGATATAAACTTAACCAAGGAGGTAAAAGACCTGTACTCCAAAACTACAAAACACTAATGAAAGAAATTGAAGATAACACAAATAAATGAAAAAATATTCCATGTTAATGAATTGGAAGAACCAATATTATTAAAATGGATATAGTTCCCAAAGCAGTCTACAGATTTAAGGCAACTCCCATCAAAATACCAACAAAATTTTTCATAAAACTAGAACTAGAATCCTAACATTTGTATGGAACCACAAAAGACCCCAAATAGCCAAAGAAATCTTGAAAAAGAAGAACAAAGCTGGAGGTGTCACAATCCTAGATTTCAAGACAAAGCTGTAGTAATCAAAACAGTACAATACTAGTACAAAAATAGACCATAGATCAATGGAACAGAATAGAATAGAATAGAAAGCCCAGAAATAAACCCACAGTTATTTGGTCAATTAATCTACAACAAACAAGTCAAAAATATACAATGGAAAAAAGACAGTCTATTCAACAAATGGTGCTGGGAAAACAGGACAGCTACAAGCAAAGGATGGACTACTTTCTTACACCACACACAAAAATAAACTCAACATGGATTTATGATCTATTGTAGGACTTGAACCATAAAACTCCTAGAAAAAAACATTGACAGTAACTTCTTTGATGTTGGCTGTAGATAGACGTGTGTGTGTGTGTGTGTATGTATGTGTGTGTATATATAATATATATATTTATACATATATAAATATATATATATATATTTAGATATTTCTCCTTAGGCAAAGGAAACAAAAGCAAAAACAAACTACTGGGGCTACATAAAAATAAAAAACTTTTGCACAGTGAAGAAAGCCATCAAGGAAACAAAAAAGCAACCTACTGAATGGGAAATGCTATTTGCAAATGATATATAGAATAAGAAATAAATATCCAAAATGTACAACAAACTTACACAACTCAACACTGAAAACACAAATAATCTGAATAAAAAATTATGCTAAGGGCCCAAATAGACATTTTTCCAATGTGTGACAGATACCTGACACACATGAAAAATTGTTCAACATCACTAATCATCATGAAAATGTAAATTAAAACTGCAATGAGATGTCACTCTATACCTGTCAGAAAGGCTGGAATCCTAAACATAAGAAACAAGTATTGGTGAGGATGTGGAGAAAAAGGAACCCTTATACACTGTTGGTGGGAATGCAAATTGGTGCGGCAACTGTGGAAAACAGTATGGAGTTTCCTCAAGAAATGAAAAATAAAATTACCATATGATTCAGTAATCTTACCAGTGGATATTTACCTAAAGAAAACAAAAATACTAATTTGAAAAGATATATGCACCCTAATGCTTACTGCAGAATTATTTATAATAGTCAAGATATGGAAGCAAACCAAGAGTCCATCCATAGGGGAATGGATAAAGAAGGAGTCACACACACACACACACACACACACACACACACACACACACAGAGGAATATTATTCAGCCATAAAAGGAATGAAATCATGACATTTGAAACAGCATAAAGGTCACAGAGAGTATAATGCTAAGTGAAATAAGTCAATCAGAGAAAGACAAATATATGATTTCACTCATATGTGGAATTTAAGAAACAAAATGAACAAACAAATAAAAAAAGACAAAAAAATAGACTGATATATAGAAAACAAACTGGTGGTTGCTAGAGGGTAGGGGCGTGGCAAGATAGATGAAAGGATTAAGAATATACTTGTGGTGGTGATGGGCACTGAGAAATGTATAGAATTGTCGAGTCATTGTATTGTATATCTGACACTAATATAACACTGTATGTTAATTATACCTTAATAATAATAATAATAAACACTGATAGTGCCTTGCTACTTTTTGCTATAGAATAAACTCTAAATTTCAGTTAATGGGAGTATATAGTCACCCTCAATGAGGTGGGAAAAGCTATTGTTGGAACAGGTTTCATGAAAAAATACCAGTTTAGGACAAAAAACGTGTTTAAGACATCAAAATGGAGCTGTCATGTCAGCATTTTGATATACTAGTCATTAAGATTTAGATTTTATTGAAATCTATGTAAACAAAATTACACCACCAAGTGAATGAGCACGAAGAAGGAATGACTGGTGAAGTAGGAAGAAAACTAAGAGAATGGCCTCCTGGCAGACAAGGGGAGTGAAGTGTAGCAAAGAGGATGGCTTAGCTAACGTTTTCAAATACTGCTGGTAGGTCAAGTAATATATAATATGCAATGTTATAAAATAATAATATATAATATACATTATATCCTAAATATGTATATATTCAGAATTGAAGCTTGAATTTACAAAGTGCTGGAATAGAAGTTTTGGCAAACCCAGGAGTTCTAAAGCTCGATTGAAGTGGGCGGCAGAAAGAATTAGATGAGAGGAAGTGGAGGTGGGGAGTCTAAACAACTATTTTGAGGTGTAATTTCAATGCCAAAAAGGAACAAAGAAATGATGTGGTAGCTTCTAGGTGAAAAGAGACCAGGTGTTCTTTTTAAGAAGGTTGATGTTTATAAAAGATGGAAGCTTCATCCTGATGGTAACAGTTCTTTTTCCTAATCACCATGATTAGGAAGGAACTGAGGGGTAAGTGTGAGGACCCAGAAGGATCCCAGTAAGGATACTGCCTTTAGATAGAAACTTGGAAATTTCATCAACAGTAAAAGAGAAAGAGCAGAATGTGTCTATAAATACTGAAGGCCAGTAGGTATGGGAGCCAGCATCAGTGGATGTTCCCTCATGATAATTTTTTATTTCTTGATGAAATAGAAAGAAATGCTATTAGCTGGAATTAAGGTAAGGAAGGGAATTGATGGGCGAATGGGAATTTATAAATGAGGTTACAATATGAAATAAGGAACTTTTTTGAATTTTTAACTCTTGTGTATATGTTTAGATCATAAATAATGTATCTACTAATTTTATATCCTCAGCACATCCAAATATCTAGAACATGTCAGACTAATGATAATAATAACAATAACAACATACAATAACAATAGCTTACATTTTTTAGGTACTTATTATTTGCTAGGCATTGCTCTGAGTGCTACATGTGAGTAACTAATTTAATCTTCACCCAAAAATCTGACTTAAGGAACATAATATCCCATTGTACAAATGAAGAAATCAAGATATTAAGAATGATATCTTACCCAAGATCACACATTTATGGAAAAAAGAAAGAAAGAAAGAAAGAAAGAAAGAAAGAAAGAAAGAAAGAAAGAAAGAAAGAAAGAAAGAAAGAAAGAAAGAAACTGTCTCTAATATGAGAACATTTCATTAGGACTCCAGAAGACTGAGAGACTTCAGAAGTCAATGTTGAAGTATCAGGCACTTTGGTAAGTTGGGATGTGACATTTTGCAACAGGATTTAAGGATGCCAATGCTGTTCACATCACCCTATAAGTGACCACATATCTAAGCTCCTCTTAAGGATATTTTTGTATCTGTAAACAAGCACCAGGGTCAGTGAGGTCAGATGTCCACCATAAAAAAAACTTTTCAAATGTTGCCTGAAACCATCCAACAAAGAAAAACTAGGTTGTGTATCTTAGTGCCTTTGATAATTCCAGCAACTTGCAAATAGTAGGAACTTGTTGTTGATACTGATTATAAGGACGATGATGTGGTTTTTTAAATTCATACCTCTATGTGCAGATAGCAATCACCTTGAAAGACTGATTGCTAATGTTCAAGTTGCCCTTTGTGCAAAGCTGACAAATTTTCGACCAAATTGCTGTTGGCTATGTTTTTAGAAAGGTAGATCTTAATAATGACATTTTATTTTTCTTTTTTGAACAAATGAATGAGTTTCAAGACTGTTTCTACAAAGACAGAGCACTATATAAATTCCACATGAAAGCAAGCCCTAATTTAAAAAATAATACCCTAATGATGCCTAATTACTTCCTTGAGAATAAGCAGGAACCTAATTAGTCACCTTTATCTTCATATGCACCTGGAATTGCTATTGTGAATAAAGCATACAAAGCACAGTCCATTTTAAAAACAATACTCTGCAGTGGAGGAAACTGAGAAGGTTGAGTTAGGTAGGCAAGGTAATTTATGACAAATCATTACATTTTTAATGGTATTTGATCCATTTTTTAGGGAATTGATAAAATAATTAACAGAGTTTGGAAAACTTTCCATTACAAGTTATAAAGAATTATTTAAGAGCTAAACATATAGCATTTCCTATAAAGCTAGATAAAATACAGTTTAAGGAGACAGTGTGTCTGTCTATGTCAGACATTTCTCTGCCACAGCAAATGGCAACTATTAACTCCAAACTTTGAGATTTTATCCAGAAAGAATTTGGAAATCTTTTCTGAGTTAGATAATGCCTTCTCAGAAATGGGCTGTGGACAGGATAGATTAACCAAGCTGACAACCCCTCAAATGAGTTTCTGGAGGTGAGCCTTTGCAGACAGAAAGGAAAATAAAAGTTTCCATGTCTTTACCACTGCTACAGTGAATAGCTCAGAAATCAGTTTGTACCATCTTCTATAAAATTCAAAGTGAGAAAGGCAAGGCATATTCTCTCCTTGGTCACTGCGGAAGAGTTAGTCCTCGCCTGTATTATTAACACTGTAAATCTTTAGAGATATTCAAAGGGGTCATTCTACCCAAGTGGAAACAATTCTACCTCATGGTAAATTACAAATAAATTACCATAGGAGGTAAAAGCAATCTTTCTGATTACTATTGGACATTTCTGAGCAGTTACTTTTTATACTATGGGGCTTTTCTGAGTAGTTGCTTTTAGAGATACTTTGTTACTAATTGCTTTTTTTTTTTAATTCAGTCATCCAAGATTCATTGTTTATGCACCACACCCACTGCTCCAAGCAATACATGCCCTCCTTAACACCCACCACCAGGCTCACCCATCCCCCATAACCCTCAGTTTGTCTCTCAGAGGGGAGACGAACCATGAGAGACTGTGGACTGTTACCAATTGCTTTTTAACAGCTTACCACAAATTTAGCAATTTAAAAGCAACATGCATTTATTAACAATCAGTGGCTGTGCATCAGGAGTCTGGGAATTGCTTAGCTGATTCCTGTCCTTAGGGTCTCATAGGCTGTAGTCAAAGTGATCCAAGGCTTGGGTTCTCATCTGCAAGCTCCACTAGGAAAGGATCTGCTTAAAAGCAACTTCTGGTTGTTGGGCAGAATTCATTGCCTTGTGGCTGCAAGACTGATAGCATTATTTTTTGCTGATTGGAAGCTGAAGAGTACCCTTAGCTCCTAGAGGCTGTCCAGAATTTCTAGAGACCAGGGGATATAGCTCAGTGGTAGAGCATTTGACTGCAGAATTTCTAGAGACCACCCGTAGTTATTTCCTTGCCATGTGGAATTCCCCAGCCTGACCACAAACTTCATTAAGCCAGCAAGGAGAGTCTCTAGACAAGTGGACTAGAAAGACACAATCTTATATAAAATAGCATGATCACGCGAGTGACCTTCCATTAGCCTTGCTATATTTACTTAGTTAGAAGCACGTTCCCCTTCCTCATTCACTTACGGGAAGGGGAGTAAACATGGGCCCTTTGCTGTACTTTTATTTCCCTATAGCATATGACACATGAACCTACGTGCGCCAACTTAGAGTCACTAAGTTGAACACACACAGTTTGCTACACTTTTCTCTGTTGTTCTAATAATACTGACCTTTTCAAGTAGACCAGCTTCCCTTGTCCTCATGAGCTTTCTGCCAAGGAACTTTATTGGCACTCTGCTACTTATCTTCAGTCCTTACACTTGGGTCATATTCCCAGGCCCTTTTAGTCCTATATTTCGGGTGACATTGGTTCATGGCCCCAGATTTTGCTGAGATATACTTTTAGTGATTAGTAATTCATCCATTGAAAATGCATAAATTAGGGTGGGGCAATGGATGAAATAGGTGATGGGTATTAAGGAGTACAGTTGTGCCCTTGAGAACTGGGTTAAATCACTATCTTGTACACCAGAAGCTAATATAACACTGTATGTTAACTATATTGGAATTAAAGTAAAATTTTTAAAATTCACGTATTATGTGAAAACTTTGCTGATGTTGCCATGTTGCATAATTCCATGGCACATATATATTATAGGAATTAGTTCCTGTGGAGTTATGCAACATGGTGACGCTGCCTGAGCAGTATCTAGAATATAACTAAGTATAAATGGAGACTTGAGCAATTTTTTTTTTCTTATGCATACAGCCTGGCTCAACTAACTAGCCCATCTTTTCCGATTATCTGTTAGTCATCCCTTCAACTGGATTAGGAAGGTGAAATCCCAGGTGATATTTCTGTCCATAGATTTTTTAAAATATTAATTAATTAATTAATTAATATATGAAGTGATCTAGTTATAAATTATTAAGTGAAATTAAGAGTGTTGAGGATTGATTATTTGTGGAATCTGGATGTGTACATGGTAGCAGACAACATTAAATTCTATGCCATATTTCATGTCTTAGTCTCACAAATACATGGGATGCTAAATCTAAAATTGCTGGACTCCATTAACCTTATTTCTAAGGTTATTTCTAATATCTAATATCTATCCTTATTTCTAATGAATAGCTCTTCAAAAAGAGAAAAAATGTGGAAACTGGAAAAAGATTTGGATCCTCATATGATCTAACAGGCCACAGATCTATGTAGCATTTTATCTTGTGTTAAGAAAAAGAGAAAGAAAGAAAGAAAGAAAGAAAGAAAGAAAGAAAGAAAGAAAGAAAGAAAGAGAGAAAGACATGCTCAGTCCTGAAAAGATACCTTAAAATGTCTGAGGTCTTATGTATGTAGGCAAGAATTATAATAATAATCTACGCTGGTATAATTTTACATTTCATTTATCAGCCTTTCTATCTGGGTTTATATTCTCTTGTGAGTTAAGTGGCCATCAGTACATCTTCTACTGAACTGTGAGTACTGTCCAAAAATCATAATGCTGATACATTTTAGCATGCTTTGATAAATAACTATTAAAATGTGATTTCCTGATTTACTGAACAATGTTTCTCTAATTAATTTTGTTCCAGATTAAAATAAGAACAGGGTAGTCAGTTCAAGAATGTGACCAGGAGTCTAGAGTCCAGTCTCTTTATACACTTTTTGAGTCAAGGTAAATTCTCCTCTCATTTCAGTTTCCATGAGGAAGAATTTATCCCTAAACTGATTTCAAGCGAGTCTCTTCACCCTTTTTCTTATGTGGCCAAGGAAGAGATAAATTGACTTCTCTAACTAGCAAATTTGGAAAAGCATAACTACAAATCAAAGCTGACCTGCATCCTGCTCATTGCTCTTAGGCATCAGCTGCTCTCAGGGAGCACATTTTCTCCTTAGGCTACAGGTTATGCAAGGGCCTGTCTTACAACGCTGTCCTAGGGGTTCGAAGTGAGGGAGAGTGGAAATGATGAGGATAGGTATTCTGTCATCCTCTGGACTTTAAGCTGAATGTTTTTAGTATTTTATAATTAAATGTCTTACTTGTATATCTTTGGTAGATATGTACCCTGTAAGTAATTCCTTTCTATTTATAACGTGCTAATAGGTATTTTTAATAATAGAATAATGCTGAATTTTATTAAATGATTTTCTGCATCTAATGAGATCATCCATCTTCTTTTTTTCATTTTTCAAAGTAAGTTTACATTAAACGGCATTCATACGTTCTTTTTTATTGTACTTAGTTTAAAACCTACATCATGTACTTGGAATAATTCCAAGTGTGTCAGGTTGTTGTTGTTGTTTTTTTTTTCTGGTTTTGAATTATTAGTTTACATTATTTTAAAAATATTCCAATTTGTATTTGTAAGGTTGTTTCTTTCTTTTCCTCTCTATGTTTTGATTGTTGTTTAGAATTTGTGTTCTTTTGAAGGCACGTTGTAAGTCACTCACAAATTTAAATCTGGACCAAAATTTATTCTGTGTAGAATTATAAATTAGCGATTCAGTTACTTGAATGGATTTCAAATGCTTCTTGGTTCCTGTTTCTTCTTGAAGCAACATTATAAATGTAAATTGTTCTCATAATTGTACCTTTGTTCTAAACTATTAACATTTATTCATATATATTGTTGCTCATATTCTTCTTTCTTTTATTTCTGTTCTTTTTCATTTCTTAATTTGGGTGCTTAGCTCATTTACATTAATTTTTCTATTATAAATGGAACATTTAAAGGTATATATTTCCTTTTTATTTCTGCTTTAGCTTTGTCCTAAGTATTTGATAAGTTTTCTTGTTACTCATTTCTAAATATGCTGCATTTCCCATTAGAATTTATTCTTAGATATAAGATATATATAGTTTATACATATAAACTAATATATGTGAATACATATTAGTCTATTTATTATAAATTTGACTTACTATGTCATATTGGTGAATGAGACCTTTTTATCAATATGTGAGCATTCTTTTTCTCTGATTTTAATTTATGCCTTAGCATTTATTTCTTGTCCTGATATTGCTATATTCTTTTGTTTTTATTTATATTTTCCTAACACACTTTTTTCATAAATTTATTTTCAAATTTTTTGTCTAATTATGTTAAATGTATTTTACCTATAAATATTTTAAAAGTTGGATAATTTTTTTATCAGGCCTGAAAAGCTTTGACTCTGGAAAGATTTGCCATTTTCACATGACTGCTGATTACATTTAGACTAAATTTTACCTTTATGCTTCTCAGAGTTTGTTTTTTTGCATGTGGTTACTATCGTTCTTCTTTTTTTGAAAATTTTTCAAAAATTCTTTTAGTAAAGTTTTAATTCCAGGACATTCTAAGATTTTTAACTTTTGAAAAAACATAATTTTTCATTCTCATTCTTTTTTTTTTAAAGATTTTATTTATTTATTTGACAGAGAGAGATTACAAGTAGGCAGAGAGAGAGATTACAAGTAGGCTGAGCAGAGAGCCTGATGCAGGCCTCGATCCCAGGACCCTGAGATCATGACCTGAGCCGAAGGCAGAGGCTTTAACCTACTGAGCCACCAAGGCACCCTCATTCTCATTCTTAAAACAGAATTTACATAGCATATGTTTTTTTTTTTTTAAAGATTTTATTTATTTATTTGACACAGAGAGAGAGAGATCACAAGTAGGCAGAGAGGCAGGCAGAGAGAGAGGAGGAAGCAGGCTCCCTGCCGAGCAGAGAGCCCGATGTGGGCCTCGATCCCAGGACCCTGAGATCATGACCTGAGCCGAAGGCAGAGGTTTTAACCCACTGAGCCACCAAGGCGCCCTCATTCTCATTCTTAAAACAGAATTTACATAGCATATGTTTTTGATTAGTGATAATTTTATGATAGTATTTTGAAGATACTATTCTATTGTCCATGGTTTTTTAAGTTTTCTTATAAAATTTTCTGCCAGCATAATTCCTTGGTAGTAATGGCATTATGTGTTTGCTACTTCTAAGAATTTCTCTTTATCATTATTGCCCTGCCATGTCATAGGCTGTTATTGGAATTTATTGTGCTATCTGAGGATCCATGTCTTTCATCACTCTATCTTTATACCTAAAAGTCATATTTTTTCATTTTTGGGTTATCCCTTTTTCTCTGGTTACCTTCTTATAGTTTTGCCATCATCATTCATAATTTTAAGCCTATTAATATGTTAGTTTATATCTTTTATTTAATGTTTACTAATTATGTGGGTTTTGAGGATCTGATTCTCCCACTGCTCCCACTTGTTCATTCCGTAGGGTTGAGGTCATAGAGTAAGGATTGTTTCTGCATGTTTTGCTCATAATTGTTTACTATAAATTTATATCCATTGGAATTTTATCCATAGAAATTTTATAAAGTCTGGTTCTAAAGTGTATTCTACCTGAGAGGATCAATAGTTTGAATCTTTTAGATAGTCAAGGATACGATCAATCTGAACCACCTTTATTTTTCTTTTAGGAGTCTGTGGCAAACGTGGTGTGATATTCTTCCAGCTTCATTTGAACGCTATTGTTAGAAATTTTCTGAGATGTTTTTCCTCCTTTTCTCTATTCTGTCCACAGCCCAGCTTGAGAAAGTCAAATAGCCCTCCATCCCCCTCAAGGACATTTCATTCCTTTGACTTTGTAGAGAGAATACCAGATCAGATCTTCCATCCTGCTTGTTACTCAGGTTTCATATCCTGTCACTTTCATCCATTTAAATGAGGGATCCAAGATAGCAGACGTCCCCAGAGGTCTCTGAGGACACCAGTGCTTGTCTTGTTTCTGGATTCTTGCTTCATTTTTCCCCCTATGCCCAAAATTTTCTTTACTTTTTCCCCAAGTCAACTCTGCATTTAGTTTTTATATTATATTTTTATTCATAATTTTATGTATTCTATACCTGGAGAGTTCACTTGGACAATAATTTGCCAACTTATTAGAAAGGAACTACCCCAAAATATTTAATATTAAATAGATGAATACCTTTTTTCTCTAGTAATTCCATGTGTAGGGTATCTAGATCAATTTTGTGCAGAACTTAGGGTAATGAGAAAATATGCAAAGAAAAAAAAGAAAATCTGCACGACTTAACATAATGTTAGTTTTAATGATATGGAATTGCCCTTTCTGAGTTCCTAAAGAGTTGAGTTTTAGCATTTTCATATGGTTTAATTTAAATACATATTTTATACATATTGAAATGCAATAGATTTAAATCAGTTGGGTTAAGAGAGTGCTAAAATAATAAACCAATTGTTCATTTCAATATATTAAAAATTAAGCAAATATATTAATGTGATCTAATCACAGCACATGTTTTTTTCAGCCTGTTTCTTTTTTTTTTCCTAGTACCTCTCTCTTCCAACACTCATACCACAGGAAACCAATGTTGAACACCTAGTCATACCTCCATATTTTTCTCTGTACTCACAGAATCTTCACAAATATATATATAAACATATGTGTGCATGTACACATATATAATTTTCTGCATTTCATCATTTAATACCTCATAAATATCTATGCATCTATGAAAGTCACCAAGATAACTTCAATTCTTTATCATGGCAGTCTAATTTGCCATAGCATTAAAATAACACATTATGTTCAATTATTGTATTAATCATGGCATTCCTTGATAAGGTATTGTGTTCCAGCATAATTTTGTTTAAGACAACCACCATTATATATTGATTTAAGAAAGATTAGGGTAAATCGGTATTTGGATGGCCCTAAATATATTTATCGAAACTATTTGTCAAGGTCTGAGTTTTTGAAGATAAAATTCCCCTTACTTATTGCCATTTAAAAAGTTTGGCTACACATGGAAAAAAACCTAAGTGTCCATCCACAGATAAATTGATAGAGAAGTTATGATACACACACATATACACACACACACTAATATTCAGCCATAAAGAAAAAGGAAATCCCACCATTTGCAAAACATGGATGGGTCTTAAGGGCATTATGCTAAGTGACATAAGTCAGATGGAGAAAGATAAATATTGTATGATCTCACTTATATGTGGAATCCAAAAAACAAAATAAAACAAAAATAACAAAACCCTCATAGAAAAAATGATTAGGTTTATGGTTACCAGAGGCAAAGGGTAGGGAATGGTGATTTGGATGAATGTACAAACTTCCAGTTATAAGATAAATAAATACAAAGAATGTAATGTACAACATAATGACTACATTTAACACTGCTGTGTGGTATAGTTGAAAGTTGTCAAGAGAGTAGAACCTAAGAGTTCTCATCACAAGGAAAAAAGAAACTTTTTTCTTTTTCTCTTTCTTTCTTTTTTCATATCTACATGAGATGATGGATGTTAACTAAACCTATTTTGGTAATAACTTCACAATATGAGTCAAATCATTATGCTGTACATCTTAAACTTACACAGTTCTGTAAGTCATTTATATTTCAATAAGCCTGGAAAAAGTAAAAGTAAAAAAAAATAAAAGCTTGGCTCAAGATTGCCTTCTATAGCTTCTGAGGCAAGAAGAGCCAACTTATTCTTCATTTTTCTAATTAAAGATTACATAGATTTATGACTGCTTGATATTGCTACTTAGGGGATTTTCAATATCAGACAGTTCCAAAATTGTCGAACAAAATAATCTTTTTTTTTTTTTTTAAATCGGACTATGTTCATTGGGGGTATAATCTTTGTAAGGTTGGAATGTGTTTTATCTCTGTGGCAATCTCCTAATTGGCATACAGTATAAAAATTGGTGGTTTGTGTGTGATTAAAAAATCTGTTAGCAACTTTATTGAAGCACAACTGACATGCAATTAATCACACATGTTTATAGTGTAAAATTATGTCAAAATCTTGACATATGTATGCACTTGTAAAACATCACCATAATCAAAATAGTGAATGCCTTCTTCACATCCCCAAATTTTCTCATAATCCTGATGTAACTCCTCTATCCTTTCTTTTTGACCCACTGTCTCTCCTCTCACCCAGGCAACCATTGATTTAATTTGGATCACTACAGATTAATATACATAATTATGGATTGTAAAAATAAATATTAAAACATGTACTTTTTTGGTCTATCTTCTTTAACTTATAATGAATTTGGGGTTCATTTATGTTGTTGCATTCATCAGCAATTCATTCCTTTTTATAGTTGAGTAATAGTCCATTGTATGGATATGTCACAATGTACTTACCACTTTTACTTCTTCATCGATATTTGGATTGTTTCCATGTTGGTGATATTGCAAATAAAACAGCTATAAATGTTTACATATGTGTCTTGATATGAACATAAGTTTTCATTTGTCTTACATGAATACCTAGAAATGGAATGGCGAGGCAATATGGCCAGGCATTCCCACTGACAATTTATGAGAATTTAAAAGTTATACCACATCCTCACCAGTACTTAGTATGGTCAATATTTTTATTTTAGCCATTCTAATAGTTGTGTGTACCAACCCTATGGTTTTGATTTGCATTTCTCCAATGATTACTGATGCTGAGCCTTTTTATGTCTTCATATGAAAAATAAAATATTATCTTTGGTGAAATGTCCAAAGAACTTTGCCCCATTTTTTTATTAGGTTGTTTGCTTTCTTAATATTGAGCTTTAAGAGTACTATATGTATTCTAAATTTAAATCTATAATCAGATATGTAATTTGCTAATATTTCCTGTCATGGTTTATCTTTTCCTATCAGTCTTGGTTAATTTCGATGAGATCAAATTAATGGATTTTTATCTTTTATGGATTTTGCTTTGGGTGTATGTATATCTAAAGAATTTTTACATTACCAAAGTCAAAAATTTTTTCTCCTAAGTTTTCTTATAGAAGTTTTACAATTTTATGAAACAAATTTAAACTTAAGATCAATTTTGAATTAATTTTTTTATATGGAGCAAGGCATGGATAGTTCATTTTGTGCACATAGAAAACCAATTATTCTAGCAAATGTGTTGAAATAACTTCGTTTCTCCACTGAATTGCCTTTGCATCTTTGCTAAAAATCAATTGAATATATACAAGTGGGACTTTATCCAGGCTCTTTAGTCCATTGATCCCTTCTCTATCTTGACATGAATATGATACAGGCATGATTACTGCAGCTTTATAATAAGTCTTAATGCTAACTGATAAAAGTCTTTCAACTTTGTTCTTCTTTTTTCAAAGTTGTTTTTACTGTCCTAGGTACTCTGCATTTATATATGAATTTTAGAATCATCTTGTCAATTTCTAACAATGCAAAACCTGTTGAGATTTTGATAGAGATCGCATAGAATTTATAAATAAATTTAGGGAGAATTGTCATCTTAGCAATATTGAACCTTCCAATCCCTAAAAACAGTATAACCTTCCACTTATTCAGAGCTTTTTAATACCTCTCAGTGATGACTTGAGCATACTAGTCTTGCAAATATTTAGTCAAATTTATCCCTAGTATTTAATATTTTTGATGGTCCTGCATTTTAATTTCAATTTCTTTATTTTATTGTGTGCACATGAAATACAGTTGATATTTTAATAGTGAACTGGCATCCTGCAAATGTTCTGAACTACCTTATTAGTTCTGGGTTTGTTTTATTTTGTTTTTGTTTTTTGCAGTTTGTTTTGTTTATTTATTTTTATATTCAATAATTTTTTTTTACTTAGTTCCAAATCCTAGATGCTTTGGCTTCTCCAGACTCCCATTGACACCTGCTGAGCTCAGGAAGATCACTAACTAGCTTTTGCACTTCTTTTTCCCTCCCTGTGTTGTTTCTGGAATATTTCTCCACTTAGTAAGTTGGGGCAAGAGTAAGTTTTCTTGTTTGTTTTATCTCTCCCAGAAAACACTGCCCTTTTTGCCTAATATCCAAAGTAATCTTGAGAATTGTTGTTTTATATGTTTTGTCAGTTTCTTCATTCTTAGTTGTTTGAAGAGGAACAATAAATCTCTACCTGTTATTCCAATTTGGCCAGAAGCAGAGGTAGGTATGGTATATTTTAATCTATATACATGTTCAGCTTTTGTCCTTAATTTTCAAAAATAAAAAAAAGATCACATACCATAGCACCCACTCTTTTAAAGTCTATAATTGAGTGGATTTTAGTTTGTTTGCACAGTTGTTCAACAATCACCACTATCTAATTCCAGAACATTTTCATCATATGAAAAAGAAACTCTGGCAACCACTAATCCACTGTCTCTATGGATTTTTTACACTGGCCACTTCATATACATGGAATCATGCAATATGTGGCTTTCCTGTCTGATTTCTGTCAATAAGCATAATAAGTTGCATCAATGCTATGGTATGAATCAGCAATATATTGTTATGGTTAATAAATAGTGCATTATATGCATATACCACATTTTACTTAGCCTTCAATCAACAGATGGATATTTGGGTTGCTTGGACTTTTTGATTATTAGAAATAAGGCTGCTATTAACATTCCTGTACATAGTTTCCAGAGACATATGTTTTAAATTATTTTGAATAGATACCTAGAAATATAATTGCCAGATTATGTGTTTAATTTTGAACTGCATAACTATTTCCAGAGTGAGATTTTTTTCCCTCTGCACAATAGCCTGGAAACTTTTTCTACTCAATAAACTGGCTAAATTTTGTAGCAGCTATAAACACAAGGTTTATATGACTGTATACAGATGGCACACCTGAATGAGTGGAAATGGTGGGGGGAAAAAGCAGCACTAAATAAATTTCAGACTTTTGTTTTAAAAAAAAAAGGATAATCTTTTTCATTACATAGCTGACAAACTCTGGGGTCACACTGCTTTACCTCAGTACTCATGTGGAACAAACAATGTGAATACCTAGGCTGGTGAATTTAGTCTGTAATAATATTCCTCTCCAGAGACAAAGAAAAATAAAATAAAATAAAATAAAATAAAATAAAATAAAATAAAATAAAATGTCTAATAAAATGTCTTCTTTGTAATGTCTTCTTTGTAAAGTATGTGAAAGAATTAAAAGTGGACCTAGGTTAACAGAGTACATTTTAAATATTCTTACAATAAGTAGATAAATAAGTAAGTAAATAAATAAATAAATGGTAAACTCTGTGACCTGATAGATATGTCGATTAGCTTTACTTTTGTATCCGTTTCAGATGTTTACATATATCAAGATAGCATGTGCATGTTTTGGCAGCACATACACTAAAGTTGCGACAATACACAGATCAATGTGGCCCCTACTCAAAGATGACATACAAATTTGTGAAAGAGTCCATATTTTAAAAAATGAACAAAATATCATGTTGTACATCTTAAATTTATACAATTTATTTTTATTTGTCAATTATACCTCAGAAAAACTGGTCAAAAAAAGATGAACCTAGAACATCTTGTTGCAAGAAATCCAGACTTTAAAAATGTCTAGATTAGCTTTTAAAAAAGAAAAGGAAATTGTATTGACTTAATTATGATTGAAAAAATTAGTGATTACAGTTAGTTGAAAAACATTGAGTAAAGTAAAGGAATTATGCATCTTTGTTTCTGACAATGAATAGGGAAGGTAAGAAAAAGAGTGCTAAAGAATAGTTGTAAAACATAGATGACTTCCCAAATCAATCCATCCATAGTGCTATATATTGCTCAGTCCAAGTATTGTAAGTCTTATCTTGGAGTTAATCTAATTGTAAACTATGTATTAGGTTTTGGACATACTCCAACTGAATATCTGGAAGGACACATGTAAATGTTTGTAGAATGTTAAATGGTTGGAAATGTTCAGAAGAAAAATATTTCTATTGTCCAAAAGAGGGAAAGAAATCCATGTTATATTGTTGAAACAGAATGTGTGAAGTCTGTGAATTCAGAGAAACAAATCTCTGGTTTCCAAAGAAATAGAAAACGTAAGGCTGAGAAATTTTCAGAATTATAACGAACGAGGTAATCTAAGAATCTAGTCAGAGTTTATTCAAGCAGAGTTAAAATCTCGGTAAAGGCTGAAAATGCATTTGTCCACTCCCTGTTGCCTCAGCAGTAATCCCTTCCCTCTCATCCCCCTCCACTTTATGGCAAACCATTATAATAGAACAACCCATGTGGAATGCAAAAAATGTGTCAATTTCAGGGCATCCATTTAGTTTGGATAACTCCACATTTAGGGAGAATTGGGGGAAGAAATTGGGAAGGGTTTGTGATATAGAAAATAAATAATGCCTTGAGGAAAATAAATTAAATTTTTTTTGTAAATGAGTTTAACATCATCCTATGATGTTAAAGGGAATTTTTGTGTATGTTGTATATCTAGTTACTCCAGTCTGAATCTATGTAAGTATAAATCATGTTACTGTGTGTCCACATTATATAATCTCATATGTTGGTATTTCATCACTTTCAGAAGGCATCCTTGAATTTGGAAAAGATGGAAGCTCATGTCAACCACACATACTATTTTGCGTTGGAAATCTCCATATATCAAATCCTAAGTATTATGGAATAAATTCCTTGAATACAGACATCAAATTTTGTACAACGGCTTAATGTTGCATAAGTCTGTACACATAGTAAGGATAAAATAAAAAATTTTTGAAGGATAAAGAAATAAATACAATTTTAGAATACTTAAATTCTACATGCAAAAACTTAACTTAGTAACTCAAGAAATATTAAACATGTATTATCACATTTTACAAAAAACTCTTCAAAATTATGCTGTACAACTTGAATCAAAAATACATTTTTTTCCAAGTTACCACATCAACTTAAACATATAGGTTGCTAAAATTATATTCAAACCCACTAAAACATCCATTTTCCACTTTTTCCCCCAAAACACAATATGTAGAATTTTACATTGAAAGGGGGGAAAAGACAATTGACAGATAGGGGAAGCGGATGACTGACTTTCTTTACTAAATGTCTGGATGGGCAAAGAAAATTTTGACACTCCTAGACAGGTGATGACATCTAAAATGATGTGTCAAAGTGTTAAAACAAATGAGAAATGAATATGTGATTCAAATTTCTTATAAATACATGCAATAAAAATGTTTCATTTTTAATGCACTTCATTGCTTCTATGATTAATTAACTGTTCTTTTCCATTTTTTTTTCTTTCTTCCTTTCTTTTTCGTATCATTGCTTTCAGCTCTATATCTGAAATCCTAGCCCTAACAATGCCTTAGAGATATCTCATAGATGGATAGGAAATTGCTAACAATGCAAGCCAACTTAAAAGGAAATAACAGAAATAGGTCATGACCATGATTGTCATAGCATGTGCTGCCCAGGGCTTTATCCTGCCATCTCAAGAACCTTCTGCTAATAGGAGCAGAGCTGTCAAGGAAGGCCATCATATCAATCTTATTTTACTTTAATGCTGCTGTCCCATGACTTCTGCTTTACAAAATATATTTTAGGGGTGACTCAGCTGTTTATGAGATTAGCAGGAGTGAATGTCAATGTTTGGACTGGGAATTTAGCCCTACAAAGAATCCAAGAAAGAGAAAAGAATTAAGGTCTCAAATAATGGGAATTTTTCATAATGATTTTACCTCCCATGGTAAAGATATACTCTAAAGAATGAAGAAGAAAAAATTAAAAAATTTAAAAAAAATTAAGAACCAAGAAGAAAACATCTCCTACACTATTTTATAGGTTCATATAGAATACAGATTCTACATAACTAAAGTACAGTATGTAACTTCATTTGAATATTTCTGATTACAGATACTCCTCTCCCTCTGCCTGCCGCTCCCTCTGCCTGCTGCTCCTTCTGCTTGTGCTCGCTCTCATGCTCTTTCTCTCTCTGTCAATAAATAAAATCTTTTAAAAAAAAGAATATTATGTTAATCGTGATAATGCCTTTCTCACTCACTGGTGGTTACTCACTCATCTATTTAGTTTTGGTCTTTAGATCTGGTAATTACTTTCTTACTGTTCATCACTTGGATTACAAATAAAACCTAAGCACATAGATATTGTTCTGATTTCATAGATGGTGAATAAGTATTAATAGGTATTAATATGGGTATTAATTTGTAGCATCTTCCACTGACTGGTGTTAATATTTCTTCGTGATCAACCAAATGCTTTTTATTATTTTTTTATTATTTCCTGTTAAAACATTACTCAGTTCTCAACTGAAAAAACCTTATTGGTGGTAGTTAAACTATTTTCACCATACTATACTCCTACAAGGTTTCCTTTCATTTTTTTCTGGTTATTATTGTCATAATCAGTCTCAGATTTTCTACCTTTTAAAGAAAATATACATATGGGCTTATTTTACTGTCAATTTCAAAGCAAACAAAACAGAAGAAAAGGCAATTATGTAGTGAAGAACAGTCGTTGCTCTTTCTGATAACAAAGTATCCCCAAAGAAATTTAAGCTTTACTCTAAATAAATGCAAGAGTTTATTCATATCTAGCACATGGGAGATGCATTATGGTGATACATAAAACTATTTGTCCAAAATGTGTATTCCTGCTTGACCTTCATCTCCTTTCCTCTTAGTTATAGTTTACCATCACTTATTCTTTTTGCAGGTCTCTTTGAGGCAGATATTTTGATAATCAGTTAAGCTTACTAATCTGCAAAGAGTCTGCTTTCTTAATGTGGATGAGATAATGCAAGAGGATGATATACTCATCTTCAGAGCATGAGGTTAATAATCTGAGGACTAACGTTTGTGAGATCTAGTGCAATAATTTATAATCATAAACTGATGTTATAGCTCAGATCAATGTACTTAATTAGTGTCCCTTAGAGTCTGAACAAATGGACCATGTGACAGGTGAATCTCTATAGGGAGAGGGAAAGAAGCTCTTTTAATCAGCTACAGGGCAGCATGATTCCCTGAAAATCCGAAGTTGGGGCGATGAAGAAATCTGAATATGGAAGCCACGACATGGGAAATGATAGGCTCTGAAGACAAACTTCGCCACTTCAAAATTTGGTCTGGATCAAGTTCAATTTGTGTGGTTTAGCAAGCAGAGCAAGTGTCGTTTTTGCTGATGCATATTATTAGGCATAAATGTCAAAAGATTTGATTAAATAAAAATGGAAAGGGGCAAACATCTCTAGAAACTTTCCTTTGAAATAATGACCTCCTTGCCTCTTCTCATTGATTTTAAACCATCACCACCACAAAGGAGCAGAGTCTCCATTTATCTAGAGTCTGGTGGCTGGTAATTGACATTTCTATCTAGGTTCATCAATTTTAAGCCTTCTCAGCAATAAATAAATGGCCTCTGCTTGACTCTAGTAGAGTGTCTTAGAATTTGTTAATTTATTCCAATAATATCCAATTACCAGAAGAAGGTATTCTGTCAATACCATCACCCCCCCAAAAAATGCCTTTTCTTTATTCTCATCTAGCAAACTGCACCTAGTAGGTATTAAAGCTATTGAAATAATGACTGAGTTAAAAAACTAATGGGATATGTTAAATGTGGCACAAAAGAGTATTTGTTCATGTAATTTATTTTGGAAAAAAAAAGTAACAATATTCATTTAAGAAGTCTAGATACCACTTATTTGACCCAGAAATGCCACTACTGGATATTTGTTTTCCAGATACACTGTATATGTGCTCAAAGACAAATGTAGTAGGATATACAATAGAATTGCTTGTAATACCAAAAGACTAAACACAGTGTAATTGTCCTTCAATAAAAAGCAAGTTAAAAACACATTACCTCCACAAAATGGGAATCATGCAGCCCTTTACAAAGACTATATGTTAGAGGGTGTGTGTGTGTGCATGCATGCGACATATATCAAATGCATGTAAGTATGATGTTTATATATGTGTATATGGTGTGAATATATACCATACAGATGTATTTATCATACATGAGACACACAAATATGAAAAGATCTCCAAAATATGTCAATTTAAAAATGCAGCATGCAGAGCAGTATTATATACTATACATTTCAATCCTAGAAACCATTCAAATTTCTATCAACCAAGATATGAATAAATAAATTGTATTCTGTTATATAATAGAACACCATACAGCAAAGAACGGTATAGGTATACAATAGGTTTGAATTTAAAATACTTTTGAACCAAAAAAAAAAAGATACAAGAGAATAATTTTAATATAAAATTCAAAAACAGGCAAAACTGAACTGTAGAACTTAGTTATCATATCTTGGTGATAAAATGAAGGAGAAAATAAAGAAGTAAGCATGATAAAATTCAGCTTTGTGATAGCAATAAAGAGAGGTAGATTGTCATTTTTAGGACTGAGTGTGCACATGTATATGTGTGTATGGACAATGTTGTATTTATTGAACTTGTTAGTGATTACATTGTAGTTCATGCTATAATAATTCATTGCCTATATTAATATTTTATATATTTTTATATGTGGTACTTGATTAATAAGATACTAATAGGAAATATAAGGTGATAATTAGTATGCACATTACATCCATATTTGTATTAAGGGGAGATTGTGGTAGATTTACAAATGTTTGTGCTTATATACACATAGATTATTTTGTAAAGGACAACCAGTAAGTTGAAAGAAGTAGTTACTCCATTGGAGGAAAAAAAACATAATAAAACAGAAATTGTGCCCATATTGTCTTCAGGCAAAACACTAACCTGGTGAGTTTATTTTTTTCCCTTGAAGAACTGCTTTTTAATTATTTGGTAGACAGACTAAGCTTTTGAAAATATGTTTTTCTTCTTTTGTTAAATCATCAAAATATCAGGTATTCTTGGTTTTTCTCAATTATGTAAATATATTTGAAGTCTAGTCTAAAGAAGTTTTCAATTAGCTACTTTGAAATATTTGGTATTAATCAAGTTCCACTACGTAAATTGGTATAATGTATTGCAGCACTGAAAACAGAAAAATTGACCTAACAACACCAGAAGATGAATGAGCCAAATGAATTGAATGAGTTTATTAATTTCTTTTTTTTT